>RPOG01003538.1:27788-45035 GCA_008086565.1 Thalassoma bifasciatum | reverse complement strand
TATATCACAAAGTTTTGACTTTTTGTCCCATAACTTTGTTTTTTTGTCATTATTTTGACTCGATCTCAGGATCTTGACTCAATTTTGTCAAAGTTTCCATCTTTTACTGTTTTAAGTTTAACTTCCCTCAGAGTTGAACCAATGCTGCCTCCTGCTGGACACTTTTTCAACAACAACAACAACAACAACAACAAAAATCCATCAGTTTTTCTTCAGGAATCATCACGGGTGGTTTTCACCCGTTTGTGGTTTAATCACAGAATCAGCTACAAAAACCAGAGAAAAAGGAAGAAAGTGCAAACAGACGAGAACTCACACACACACACACACACAGCGTTTCCAGTGCAGATTAAATCGAACATGGAGGAAAAATAATCACTCAATAACACCACAAAAGATCAGGGCCATTAAAAAAAAAAAAGACAGAAAAAAGGAAAATTACGTGAATTATCTCAGAAATTCACAAGAATAAAAGCATCATTTACATCCTGTTGTGACCTTTCAGATTAAAAGTTTGCTTTTTAGCTCCATTTAAATCCATTCATGAATTCGATCACACAAATTTACAAGTTTATTCTTATAAATTAATAACTTTACGGTCATAATTTTACATCTTTATTCCTGTAAATAAATGCAATATTCTCGCAAATCTATGACTTTATTCTTGTAAAGTTATGATTTCAGTCTTGTGAATCTGTGTCATATAATTAATAATTAAGTTTTTCTTCATAACCACTCCTTTTTGAAAATGTAAAAGAAGGAAATCAAGTGAATTGAAGTTTGTTTTGTTTTGTTTTGCGCTAATTGCAAAGATTTTTTTTTCTTTTTGTTTTTTTTTGTTGCTTCTTTGTTTTCTTCTGATTCAACACGAAATTGCAAAGTTTCTCTGTTTTAACTCTGTTTGCTTCGTGAAATTCTTTTACATTTTTCAAAATAAACTTCTTCATTCATTCAATTTTTTTCCCTAAATTTAAGACATAAACCGTCGTAGATTAAGGATTTTACTCTCTTGACTTTATTCTGGTAAATGTACAGAATTATTTTTGCAAATCTATGACTTAACTCTCATAAATTAAAGAGATTATTTTTGAAAATTTCAGACTTTATGACTTGAAATTTACAGGAACATTCTGGATAATTTATTGAATTATTTTTGTAACTTTTTGAGATCATTCGAGTAGATTTACAAAATTACCTTCATTAATCCATGACTTCCTTCTTCCTCCTTATTTTATTCTCATAAATGAAAGAGATTTTTTTGTAAATTTATGATTTTATTCTCATAAATGAAAGAGATTATTTTTGTAAATTTATGATTTTATTCTCATAAATTAAAGAGATTATTTTTGAAAATTTCAGACTTTATGACTTGAAATTTACGGGATTCTTCTTGTTTATTTATTGAATTATTTTTGTAACTTTTTGAGATCATTCGAGTAAATTTACAAAATTATTTTCATTAATCCATGACTTCCTTCTCATAAATGTACGGGATTATTTTTGTGAATTTATGACTTTGTTCTCGTTGATTAACGACTTTATTTTTGTAAAGCTTTGGTTGTATTCTTGCAAATTCAAGAAAATATTTTTGAAAATTCTTGATATTATTTCATAAATTCATGGGTTCATGTTGTCAGTTTACTTTTGTTTTTGTTTGTTTGTTTGTTTGTTTGTTTGTTTGTGTTTGGCCCTGATCCTCTGCTGTAAAATACAATCAGAATCAATAAATTAAAAACAGCATTTTGTTCATGTCATCACATCTAAAACACATTCATCTTTTTTTCATATATATATATATTTTTATCTTCCTTCAGGTGTTTGTGTGTTTTTTTTAAACGTGGTTCACTGAGCGACTGTGGAGTATAAAAACATTTTTCCTGAAAACGTCTGAGAGCGAAACTGATGATGTGTGAGCTCAACCTTCGACCTGAGAAACAAACAGCTGCTTTTCTGGATTCACCCAAGTTTGTTTTTTCTGTGTGTGTATGTGTGTGTGTGTGTGTGTGTGTGTGTGTGTGTGTGTGTGTGTGTGTGTGTGTGTGTGATCCAGACTCTGAAGTGGCAGTGGAAAAATCTGAATCACTTTAAATCGACTCTGATTCTCTTCCTGTGATTTTCCTGAAACCGTGACGACGACGACGACGACAACAAACCAAGGAATGTGCTGACTGCAGGCGCCGCCGCCGCCGTACGCCGCCGTCACCGTGCATCATCGCCCCTCGCCGTACACATATGTGTCAGTTCGCCAATGTTAAGCTGAAATTTTGAGCTAAAAACTCAATTACATGAGAAAAAATTCAAAATCTTTCTCAATGTTTTTACATTTTTCTCAAAACTGGGATTTAAACTCATAAACTTGACTTTATCTCAAAATTTGACTTTACTCTCTTTATTTTGACTTCTTTCCTAAAAAGAAATTCAACTTTTAATCAAAATCCTGACCTTAATTCCTCACAATTCCACTTTTATCTCAAAATTTTAACCTTTTTTCTCATAACTTTGACTTAATCTCACTATTTTAAATTAACTAAAGTCACTTTTTCTCTTTATGTCATAAAAGTTTTTCTGAAATACTGATTTTTTTTCCTCTCATTACTTTGACTTTGTCATCTCACAGTTTTGATTTTCTATCTTAAAATTTAACTTTCTACCTTAAAACTTCGACTCTTTTCCTCATTCTGGCTTTCTGTTTTTTTTTTTTCAAATTGAAGTTCTTCTAGAAATTTTAACTTTTACTAGAAATCTTGACTTCATTTTGTCAAAACATCAACATGATGTCACAAAATTTCCGCTGTTTGATCTAAAAAATTCAATTTTCTTTCTTGAAATTTTGTTTTTTTTGTCATTATTTTGACTTGAACTCATAACTTTGACTTGATTACCTCAACTTCTCATTTTGAGCTAAAAACTCAATTACATGAGAAAAAAGTCAAAAATCTTTCTCAACGTTTTTACATTTTTCTAAAAACTGGGATTTAAACTCATAAACTTGACTTTATCTCAAAATTTGACTTTACTCTCTTTATTCTTGACTTCTTTTCTAAAAAGAAATTCAACTTTTAATCAAAATATTTACCTAAATTCCTCACAATTCCACTTTTATCTGAAAATTTTTAACCTTTTTTCTCATAACTTTGACTTAATCTCACTATTTTAAACCAATTATAGCAAAGTTTCAACTTTATAACTCATAAACTTACTTTTTCTGAACTTTTTTTCTCATTAGTTTGATGAAATTATCTCACATTTTTTTCTTCCAACCTTTAAAATATCAACTTTATTACCTCAAAATTGAGTTTTTTTCTTTACATTTCAACATTTTATCTTGAAGTTTCAATCTTTTTTTTTTTAAATTTCAACTCTTTACCTCAAGATTTGAATTTAATCTCAATTTTTTGATTCTTCCTCATAATTTTACTTTATTACCTCGTTCATGTGACTCTTTACCTGATTAAAATTTCAACCTTCACTTTATTTTGACCTTTATCTCAAAATTTCAACAACTTTTTTCCTCAAAATTTTGCCTTTTTTATCCTTATTTTAACTCAATCTCAACATCTTGACTTAATTATGGCAAAGTTTCCATTTTTTATCTCATTCGCTTGACTCTTTCTGACTGTTTTGACTTTTTCGCTCAAAATTCCAACTTAATATGGGCCAAAAAAAAATATCTCTAATTTCTTTCTCATTATTTTTTACTTAATTTGGAAAAAAAAGATGTCAAATTTCTTATCTGAAAATTTAGACTTCCTTTCTTGAAATCTTGGCGTTTTCACCATAATTCTGACATTAACTCATAATTTTGACTTAATTATCTCAAATTTCAACATTTTACCTAAAAAATCTCGACTCTCACTATCAAAATTTGTTGTTTTTGTTCTCATTATTTTGAATTTCAGACTTAATCTGAATTTTAGACGAAATTTAGACTTTATTCTCAAAAAGTTGATTTCAAACCTTTTACTTTTTCCATAACTTTGACTTTTTTTCTCGCAGTGATTGGCAGCAACAGAGATGAGGAGTCAGGAAAACTCAGGG
This sequence comes from Thalassoma bifasciatum, assembly GCA_008086565.1. Lineage (NCBI taxonomy): Eukaryota > Metazoa > Chordata > Actinopteri > Labriformes > Labridae > Thalassoma > Thalassoma bifasciatum. Next base: position 40,997 of record RPOG01003538.1, on the reverse strand, counting down.
TTTATAGACTGACAGGAGGAAACAGGAGTAAAGAGGAGTAAAGAGGAGTAAAGTAGAGTAAAGAGGAGGATGGTTTGGCACGTTTGGCCTCTCAGTGACTGACAGTGATTTCCAGAGGGAAGAAGAAGAGTAAAAGGTGAAATCTTTCTGCTTCATGGTTTGGCAGTGGTGGAGTGGCTTCAGGCCAAGGCAACACTTCCAAAAAGTGCGTCAGCTCAAGTAAATGAGTCGTCTGGATCTGAGTGTGGAGTTTCCTCCTCACGGCGTCTGTACACGAATCTCTATGAGTGAGTAAGGTCAGAAATGTGCTCACCAGTGCGTCACAACAACATGCATATAAGTAAAGACTCTACCTAAAGAGGAATGAGAAACCAGAGGAAAATAGATCTGTGAGTCAGGCTGAATGGAGGGGGCGGGGCTTCAGTGCAATTACTGTCAAGAGGAAGAGACGCTCTTGCTGTGGTCCCCGAGGAGGGGGGCGGGGCCCGTCCAGGCGCGGTACACCAGTACGAGGCCGAGGCCCAGCGCCCACGTGCGGACGGGAGACAGGAAGAAGGCCATGGGGCCGTAGGTCTCCAACAGGAAGTAGCAGGAGTGAGCCTGCCAGCTGAGCAGCAGCAGCATCAGGACGTGAACCGCCAGAGTCCGCCAGCGGCAGCCCGGCCGCAGGAAGTGAGAGCGGAAGGTGCTGCCACGGCAACGGTGGTGGAGGCTCCAGCACAGGTAAGAGGTGAGGGGCATGTTGAAGAAGAGCAGCTGAAAACAGAGAGGATGATGGGATTAATCAGAGCCGCTCATCACTGAGACAAACTGAGAAACTTTTTTTATTCTGGTTCCTAAAAATCTGTTAAAGTTGCTGATGCTGCAAAAACATCTGTTTGGATCATTCCACAGGTGAACAGGTGGATTTAAACAGGTGAGTGTCATGATTGGGTATAAAAGGAGCATCCCTTAAAAGGATCACACAGAGACCAGCAGAGACCAGCAGAGACCAGCAGAGACCAGCAGAGACCAGCAGAGACCAGCAGAGACCAGAGACCAGCAGAGACCAGGACCAAACCTTTCTCTGTCTGCGACTGTTTCTGTGGTCAAAAAACACCAACTCCACCAAAGTTCAGGACATGAAACAATGATTTTTAAATCCTGTTTAACCTAAATTCAACAAAAACAAGATATTTATTCTTCAAACTGATAAACTTTGTTGTTTTTTTTAGTTTGATGCTGCGTCTCGTTCCTAAAAATCTTGTTCAGGTTGAACAAAAGTCTGTTAAAGTTGCTGAAGCTGCAAAAACAGCTGTTTGGATCATTCCACAGGTGAACAGGTTGATTTAAACAGGTGAGTGTCATGATTGGGTATAAAAGGAGCATCATCCCCAAAAGGCTCAGTCCTTCACAAGCAAAGATGGAGCCAGGTTCACCACTTTGTCAACAACTGCGTGAGCAAACAGTCCAACAGTTTAAGAACAATGTTTCTCAACTTTGTCCAACTGCAGGAATTGATGGATTTCATCATCTACAGACCATAATATCATCAAAAGATTCAGAGAATCTGGAGAAATCTCTGCACGTAAGCAGCAAGGCCCAAAACCAACATTGAATGGCCGTGACCTTTGACCCCTCAGGCGGCGCTGCATTAAAAACCCACATCATTGTGTAAAGGATATTAGCACGTGGGCTCAGGAACACTTCAGAAAACCATTGTCAGTTAACACAGTTCATCACTACATCTACAAGTGACAGTTCAAACTCTACCATGCAAAGACAAAGTCACACATCAACAACACACACAAACGCTGCAGAACTCTTTTTGGAAATCATGGACGTGGTGTCCTCAGGGCCAAAGAGGAAAAACACAATCAGGATTGTTCTCAGGTCAAAGTTCAAAAGCAGCATCACAGCTTGAGTAAAATCTCATGAGATTTAATTTGCAGAATGTGGAAGAAGGAAGGAGAACTGTAAGCGGCGGTAACCATGGATACCACGAACATTTTAAGAGCTGAACTAACATTTTGATGAACGTTGTTGGGTTGTTGCTGATGTTGTCGACAGATGGAGGCGCCAGAGTCTGTATGTGTGGTCGAGTTCACAGAGAAGTCAGTTGTTCACGTCCACACAGTGACGTGATTTTGTGACAAAAGTGTTTTCATCGCACTTTGATATAAACTTCAATACGGAAACTTCTGTAAAAAACCCACCTCATGAGAGCGTCAGAACTTTTTTTCCAAATTTGAGAAGTTTTTGGAGTTTCCATTACTGTTTTTTAGGTTTAGTGCAATTCTTTGGGTAAGTGTCCCAGTATCTGTGAAGGCAGGTAATTACGACTTTCCATGTTTGTCCAAAACCTCGTTGTAGACGACGTAGGTTCTGTGAAACAGAAAAAGTCCCTGCAGGGACTAATAAAGTCGTTCTGTTACTTTGGTTCTGTGTAAGACGAGGACAATGTTGTCGCACCGAGGCATCATCTTCTCTGCAGCTACTAGACTGACCTGCCTGCAGTCCAGACCTGTCTCTCTTTGAAAATGTGTGGAACATTATGAAGAACAAAATACAACGACATCAACAAGAATGTGAAAGAATTCCAGCTCCAAAGCTTCAATAATTAGTGTCTTTAGTTCACAAACGTTTACTGAGTTTATGTTCAAAGGAAAAGTGATGGAAGTTTATCAGTATGATCAATGAATATCTTGAAGAATATATATTGAAGAGGATTTGCAAATCATTATTTTCTGCTTTTATTTACATTTTAAACAATGTCCCAGCTTCACTGGAATTGCGGTTTGAATATATGTTTATATATAAACGTATATTGAGCTGTGTTGTTGTGAGTTGTGTATCAACACACTCTTCCCCCTCTCGCTCTGTGAATAACGTCCCTGATTATTTCAGCAAGACAATGAAACCAAGACACATTCTGCTCCTGTTACAACAGCGTGGCTCCGTAGTAGAAGAGTGCAGCTAAATGTTGTTCATCAACAAGAATGTGAAAGAATTCCAGCTCCAAAGCTTCAACAATTAGTGTCCTCAGTTCACAAACACTGAACCAGTTAAAGGAAAGAGGAGGAAACAGAGGAAACATCAACCTGAACAAGACTTTTAGGAAAAAAACAATAAAGTTTATCAGTTTGAACAATAAATATGTTTTCTTTGTTGTGTTTTAAATTGAGTTTAGGTGAAACAGGTCAGAGAAGAATCCCAAAGAGAGAAACGTTACTGAAGCTTGTGTCTCACCTGAACGACTCCGACCACGTAGGTGAGGCTGCCCTCCAGGAAGTGTCCATCGATGAAAACCCCGAAGGCGAAACAGGCACCGCTGTGTCCGTCGATCATCTCACCGATGAACCACGGACCTGAGACAGATGAGATAGAGAGAGAGATCAATCAGAGTGTGTGTGTGTGTGTGTGTGTTTCACGTCTGCTTCTTGTTGTGCCTGAAAGTGGGCGGAGCTTCAGACCGACCTAAGGCCGTGCAGAGGTTGAAGAGCAGCAGAGAGTAGAAGAAGGTGTCGATGGAGCTGACCATGCTGAGGGACACACAGGCCTGAGAGTACACTCCTGTGGACGACACACACACACACACACACACACACACACACACACACACACACACACCTTTAACACCTGCAGACTCTAACATCAGCTCACCTGTTGTCAGCAGGTCTCACCTCGCCTGGAGGGAACGCTCAGGAACCTGAACGCCAGCAGCACGCCGATGTTCAGCAGCATCATGAAGACGAAGGCGACGCGGCCCAGGATGTAGTGGTCGGTGAGGAGGATGAAGGACTGGAAGAAGCCGAAGCTCGGGGTCAGGTCGTCCTCCAGGGTGAAGTGCTGCTCCCGCACCGACGACCGGCCCGCCGCGTCCTAACACACACAAACATCAGAGTGAAACTGCGACGTCTCTAAGAAAACTGAAAACCAGAATCAGCCCAAACAATCAGATTAGAGCTGAACGATTTATCGTTTTCTGACCGAAATCACAATTTCAAACATGGTGATCATGTGATCGTTAAAGCTGTGATTTTTTCCTGCTCCTGACTGACCCAGGATCTGTTATATCAGCTGTTTCACACACACCTGTCTTTGAGTGAGAGACTGTTGGAAAAATACTTTTTTCCTTCGGATTGATGAATTTTGTTTTTTGTTGTTTTGTATTTTATTTTATTTAACTTGACACAATTAAGGATATTTTACACAACATTATTTTTAAAAGTTAAGAGTCAAAGATAGCTCTCTCTGTTCTTCAGTTTTTATAACTAAAAATACAATTTAAAAAGTCTGGTTTAGAAGTAACAAGAATAAGTGTTAGACTCATGGATTTGATTAAAGTAAAAATTCAACTTTTTATCAAAAAAATCTTCCTTTAAATTTTTTTTTTACTTTTTATCCTTTAATTTCGTATTTATTTCGTATAATTTTGACTTTAATCTTAGAATTTTGACTTTTTATATCAAAATTTTAACTTTTTATCTCAAACATTGCCTTTATTTCAAAACGTAGACTTTTTATCTCAGACTTTTGTCGTCTTCAAATTTTGACCTTAAATGAGAAAGTTTGGACTTTTCTCACATAATGTTAAATTGATTTGTTAAACTCTGGAAGTTTATTGACTTTTTGTCTCAGAATTTTTGTTAATTTTTGTTTGTCAGTTTTTATAACTAAAAACACTATTTAAAAAGTCTGGGTTAGAAATAACAAGAATAAGTGTTAAACTCAGGGTTTGAGAAAAGTCAAAATTCAACTTTTTATCTAAAAATCTTATTTTTAATTTTTTTTTTGCCTTTTTATCCTATAATTTTGTATTTATGTCGTAAAATTTTGACTTAAGTCTTAGAATTTTTCATTAACATTGCCTTTATATCACAACTTAGACCTTATATCTTAGACTTTTGTCGTCTTTAAGTTTTGACCTTAAATGAGAAAGTTTGGACTTTTTTCACATAATGTTAAATTTATTTTTTTTAAATCCGACAGTTTTAGACTTTTTGTCTCAGAATTTTGCTGTATTTCTAAAAATTTCCACTTTTCATATTACTTTTATCTCAAAGTTTGAAACAATTCTTACCTTCAGTTTTTATTTTCATCCTCACATTTGAGTAAAAGCTTTTGATGTTTCAATGGTTTGATAAATATTTTTGTCAAGTTTGTAATTGTTATTGTACAATGTGAAAACTTCACTAAAGTTTGATTTAAAGAAAATCGTGAATTGAATTGAAATCGCTGTATCTGCCAGAAAAATTGCAATTAGATTTTTTTCTAAAACCGTGACTCAGCCCAAACAATCAGAGCTATAAAGTATTCAACACGTCTCAGAGTCAGAGACCACAAACGGACGCCACCCACCACAAACGGACGCCACCCACCACAAACGGACGCCACCCACCTCCACTTTGACTCTGATGGTGTGCAGCCCCGTGAGGTAGAGCGATGGATCCCACAGCAGAACGAACAGAGGACCTCCAGCGGCGTGACACTCCCCCAGAGGCTCGCCGTCCACGCTGACGCGCACGGCTGCAATCGGCGCCTCGGAGAACGCCAACACCCTTCAGGAAGCAGAGCTCGGTCATTTATTCAGACTCAACAACAGAAAATAACTAAATTAGAATAAGAAATAAAAGATAGAATAAGTCTATTTTCTTTTTCTTCATTGATAAATGGGCGTGTAGGAGGACGGTTTAACTACAGGTCATTTTTTATTTTGTAATAAAGTTGCATTCTATGTTTTGTATGTCTTTGTAACCTGCTACTGTATACTGTGAATTTCTCTTGGGAAAAATAACGTCTCTATGTATCTACAGCTCTGGAAAAAATTAAGAGACCACAGCAAATTTTTTCAGAAATCAGCATCTCTACCATATTTGAACATTTTACTCAAACAAATATCTATAAAAAGCAAAATCAGAGAAAGTAAAAAATTTGCCTTGATCTCTTAATTTTTTCCATGGCTGCATGTTTCTATGTATGTATGTATCTATGTATCTTTGTGTCTATGTATCTAACTATGTATCTCTGTATCTATGTGTCTCTGTATCTATGCAATCTTTGCAAACATTATCTTACTGTGATTATTTTTGTGTCAGTTGTAAATTTATGTTGTGATAATTGTTTTGGTTCCTGATCTTATTTTTCTGAACAAACAACAACAATAAATCCCTTTTTATTAAAAAAGCACCATTTTCAGTGGATATAAGACTAAATAACTTCGAAAAAGAAGAGATATTTAGATTAACATGGAAAATTTGATTTTAAATAGAAATATAAGACACCTTTAAAGTTCGTCTATCGAGACCATTTTTGCTCCTTGTGTCTGTTTTCAGCCCATTTTAATCTAATTTTTATCTTTTATTTTGATGCTTTTCCACAATATTTTCTCCACTTTCTAACAATTTTCCAAGCTTTCTTTAGATCCAGCACCTGATGTGAGTGGAGCGTCGTATCCGCCCCAGAGGCTCCACCCCCGGGTGCAGGTATTGCGCCTCCTTGGGGTTGGTGATGAGAACTGCAGGCCACTGCTCAAACCTCAGGTCAGAGAAACTCAGCAGGTCGTGGTCGAAGGCCAGGACTCGGTACCTGAGACGGAGTCAAGAGGTTTTAGGATTTTTAACAACAAGATCCTTAAAGGTCAGAGGTCGTTAGTAACCAGCTTCATTTACAGCATCACATTTAATTAAAGAACTTTTCAGACGTCTGAGAGTCTGAGGGAGTAAAAAAAAGCTCAGATGTCGTCGTTTATCTCTCTCCTCTGTACCTGGGTCTGTCTGAGTGTAATATTTCCTTCCATCATGAATTGAGTATTTCATCACATGTATTTCTTTATTCTATGAAACCTGTGTTATTTGAATACATCTTTAAACTATTAAAATATAACATGTTTTTTTGTGTTTTGGTTCCTCAAACCCCCAAAATGTCAGGTGGTGCAACCGTCCTGACAAGTATCCACAGTAATTAAACTCTAAAAATTGAATGTCAGTTATTGTAAATGGAAATTAAAAATACAGTGGCATTATTTTATGCTTGAACCTTTTTAAGTAAAACATTCTTTGCAAATAAAAAGAATTTTAAAGCTGTTGAGAAATGTAAAAAACTTTTGTCCCGTAATTTTCACCTTGTCAAATGTCAGGGTGGTGCAACCGTAACATTAGACTTTTATTTTAAAGTGAAGAGAATAAAACAGGAAACAGGAAACTGCATCAGCCAGAGGAGCCCAAATGACATTTGTGACCAAGTGGAAAAGTTTGTAGATTTCTCTGAAATACTGATAAAAAAGGTTTTTTCACTTCATTGGTGACTGGAACAATTTCCATGTCAGNTCAAATTATTTATCTTATTCACAAATAAAAGAAATGAAACACACAAAATGAAAATGTATGAGTCACTACAGACACTTGAGAGATACTTGCCAATAATTTCACACAGAAAAAATAACAGGAACATATAAATATATTTTCATATATTTGGTTGCACCACCTGACATTTTTGGGTGCTCAAATTAAAAATACTAAAAAATAATGAACCTAAAATCTTTGAAATGTTGGTCAACTACTGAAATCTGTTAGAAAACATAATTCTTCTCTCAGAAATATGTTTTTATCCATTTTCAAAAACTTTTAACTTTTAAAAACACGTTTTTAGACCCTCTTTTTGTCATTGACCCACCTGCGATTGTCCATCCAGTCTCCCAGCTCCAGCTCCAACGTTCCTTTAGGATGTCGACTGTGCAGGACCGGCATCAGGCCGCCCAGCGTGTGCAGGTGACCGCACAGGTACGCGACCGCAGACCTGACAGTTACAGACAAACATGAAGGTGAGCAGAGTTTATCAGAGGAGAACAGACTCGTTTTTTTAATCCAGTGTTCAGGTCAAAGAAACAAAAACAGGTTTCTCTTCTCGCTCCTCTGGCTCCTCTCACCTCATCACGTCCCGAACTCCAGGTGAGGGGGAGACGACGGTGGAGGTGGTGTAGTGACCGAACCAGATCGACTGGTTACTCTTCAGACTCTCAGCTCTGAACGTGTCCAGCAGGTCCATCTGAGTCTGTGCACAAAGAAACACACACTTCACTCCAACACTGATGCATTAACTAAAACCAAAGCTATTCCCCCCTTTAACGACAAAAATAAAGATTCATGTTTTATCTTCCTGCAGGAAACTGAACATCTTCTGCTAAATCTGGGAATTAAAGGTTTAAGCTCAACCTCCTGTTTTCATTTCTCCTCCATTAATCCCATTTTTAAAGTTATTCTAAACTTATTTTTATGCTTTTTATCAGAGAAATGGTCAGACAATAGAGAATGCACTGCAAACAGAAATCTAAGCAGGTCATTGTGAGTCGTACAAAAAAAAATCAAATAAATAAATGTTCTTCCCCCAAATTTCAACTTTTGTCCCAAAATTTAGGCTTTAATTCTGGAAATTTTGTCTTAACTTCAGACAAAAAATTTAATTTTGATCTTAAAATTGCTACTTTTCATCACTTTTTTTTTCTTTTAATATTTTGACTTTTTTATCTAAAAACTTCAAAATCTCAACCTAGAAATTCGTCTTTCTATCACAGTATTAATTTTATTTTTTGCCCAAAATTTCAACTAATTTTCAACATTATATCTGAAAATTTTGACTTTTAATCTCAAAACTTTGAACATTATTCTCAAATCTATTGACTTCTATCACCAAGTTTGAACATTTTATCTTAAAATTATGGCTTTTATTTCAAAATTTGTTTTGTTTTTTCTCCAAACATTGACTTTTTTTTCTAAAATTTGACTTTTTTTCCACAAAACTTGGACTTTTTATCTTAAAACTTCTCATTTTAAATTTTTGGCTTTTGAATCACAAAATTTAAACTTGTCAAAACAGTTTTTTGACTTTCAGTCTTAAATTTTTGACTTAAAGTTTGATTTTTGTGTTATAAAAGTTTAAGTTTTTTTATCTTGAAACTTCAACTTTTTATCACAGTATTTTTGACTTTTTGTCTCAAAGGCTCTGGTGACCTTTGCTGACCTTTGATGACCTTTGATGACCTTTGGTGACCTTTGGTGAACTCTGGTGACCTTTCTTTGACAGAGTAAGTGTAATTGACTGATATAAACAGAGTCTGCAGTGATTCTCTCTATATTTTATTTCAAAACTTGTTTTGTTTTATCTCCAAACATTGACTTTTGTTTTTAAAATTAGACTTTTTTTTCCACAAAACTTTGACTTTTTATCTTAAAACTTCATATTCTCATTTTAAAATTTTGAATTTTTAATCACAAAATTTAAATTTGTCAAAATAGTTTTTGATTTTCTGTCTCAAAAGTTTGATTTTTTTTTTTTTATCTCAAAATTTTGACTTTTTATCTCAAAGGCTCTGGTGACCTCTGGTGACCTTTGATGACCTTTGGTGACCTTTGGTGACCTTTCTTTGACAGAATAACTGTAATAATGACTGATATAAACAGATTCTGTAGTGTTTCTCTCTCTCTGTGCAGGTGTACCTGGTTGAGGATCCCAAAGAAGTTGTAGGGCCTCTTGGGCCCCGGGGTCAGCGTGGCGTCGGCGCAGACGAAGGAGTAATTTCCAAAAGGCGTTTTGTGGACGTAGTGGAAGGAGCCGACTTTCTGATTGGCTGAATATTTCCTGGAGGAGATGGAGTCAGAGTTAAAGCTGAGTGTGTCTGATCCAGCAGCTCCTCTCTGAGCATTCAAAGCTTTTTAAACCTGTTTTTGTTTTTTTTAAACCCGTTTAAACTCGTCCACAAACACTCGGGGCTCAGGAGGAGACAGGCTGCGTCCGACCACGGTGTTAAAAATATGACACACATGAAAGATCGTTCAGCTTTAACAGAGGCAGCAAATAAAAGACAGATTGTGTCAGAAGAGGAGGAGAAAGTGAGTTTGTGTAGTTTCTATTTCAGTCCTGAGGAGGCGCAGACGACCTGGATCATTGTCAATAACTGAGTCTGTTTCAGGAGTTTCTACCTGATCAGATTATTTCACAGTCACAGACAGAATCAGACGTTTACTCACCGTTAATAATCTTCAGTCACAGACAGAATCAGACGTTTACTGACCGTTAATAATCTTCACAGTCACAGACAGAGAGAATAAACAGTTACTGACCTGTAATAATTGTTGGTGCTGTCCAGAGACATTATGTTGAAGGCATCTGTCAGAAAAAAGGAAAAATAAAAAGATTTATCAGGATTTTAACTTTAAAGATGCTCAGGCACAAAAAAAGGAGTAACATGGTGACCATCTCCTAAAAACTCACTTATTTTTGTCAAAACTGTGACTTCTCAGTTCTCAAAATTCTCTCAAAATTTGATAAATTGTTTCATATTTTTGGCCTTTTATGTAATATCTTTGACTTTTATTTTCAAAGCTTAAAATTTACAAAAAAATTGACTCATTTTTCTAAAAATTTTGATTTTTCAATCTGAAAGTTTGACTTTTTGTCTTGAAATTTTAACTTGTTTCTCAAAACTTGACCTTTTATGTCTGAACTGTAACTTTTTAATTCAAAATTATGACTTCTTCACAAAATTTTGATATTTTTTCTGAAAACTTTGACTCTTGATCTCAAAACTTGGACATTTTGTCTTAAAATTTTGACTTTTTTTCAAAACTTTGATTCTTTTTTAATCTCAAAATTTTTGGTTTATCTCTCAAAAATTGATTTTCAATCTTAAAATTTTGACTTCGGTTCTCAAAACTTTTCCTTGTTATCTCAGAACTATGACTTTTTCTGATTCTCAAATGTTGACTTTTTATTTCAAAGCATTTGAATTTTGCAAGTTCTGATATTTTTCGTTGAGATGTTTCACCAACATCAAGTTGAAATTTTGAGATAAAAAAAAGATCGAAATTCAATCTTTTTCCTCACAATTTTGACTTCATTTCAAAATTTCGATCTTTTTCCCTCAAATTTTTACTTTTAATCTCTTTTGAAGTCAAATAACCAAATTTTTATTTCAAACTTTTGACTTTATTGTCTTTAAGTTTTTGTTTATTCTTTCAATTTTTTTTTACCTTTCATCTAATTTTTGACTTTTTATTCTATTTGAAGAAATCAAAAACAAACTTTTCATTCAACAATTTTTCACTTTACCTCAAAATTTTTAACACTTTTTTCTCCTATAAAGAAAAAAATGACATTTGAAAAGGTCTTAATTTTTTTTATATCTTAAATTCTGATTTTTTTGTCTCATTTTTCTTACTCTCAACCCCTCTTGCAGTCAAACATCAACTTTTTATATCACAATTTTGACTTCATTATCTTAAAATCTTTACTTTTTATTTCACATTTTGACTTTTTTCCTCAAATTTCTAGCTTTCTATGTCTTTTGAAAGAAAACTTGGCTGTATGTGCACTGTAAAATAACAGACTGAAAAACCTTCTACAGTTATTTTACAGTGACATTTATTATTGAGATTTCATATTGAGAAAAGACGTCTCGTATTTTGTATTTCTATCAAGAAAAATTCCCTTTTATTAATGAGAATTCACAGATTTTAAGGTATTTCTGGGTTCAATCAGGTTATATATCATTAATTTGTTTTGGAAAGTTTTATGTTTAAAAAAAACCCTGAGAACATGTTTGGGTAAAAAAGAGGAGGTGTTTTGTGTCCTGTGAGTAAAATATTCCTGATTCATGGTCGACTCTGTTTTTCCTCGTGTGTCACAAACATCATCATCGTCTCCTGATCGATTAGAGCCGTCAGAGAAACTCCAGATCAAATAATGAGCTTTCTGTCATCTGACACTTCCCACTATCTGCTTTCACATCTAACAGCCTGGATCCAATAACGGGGGGTGGGTGGGGGCAGACCGACTTCCTGTGCTGCTCAGATGCACAAACACAGTTAATGGATTCCTGCGAGGTCTTAATGGCGTCTGGCTGCTGTGGGTGGAAGCAGAGAACATGAGAATAAAGCCACGATGAGTTTTTCACCGTGATTCCCGCGGATGTCGATCCACCGCGTCCGCTCCATCACGCGCGACCTCTTCAGGACGTTGTGGTAGGCCTGCCACTCCACCTCGTGCTGCAGCGAGCCCAGCTTACTCTCCGTCTTAGCGTCCGTCAGGTCCCCTGAGGAGAGAGAGAAGGCGGTGGGGGGCGTTACTGCCTGTTTGTGAGGGGGGGTCAACCACACCCCGACAGCCAATCAGGAGCAGTTTCTGTACCTGTGGCCAGCACCAGAGCGGGTTTGATGGCTTCAACCGTGTCCGTGCAGAACTTCTCAAAGTCTGGGATTCGTCTGGGGTCATGGAAGCGGCTGATGTGGATGTCAGACACCTGAGAGTCAGAGAAAAAGACATTTTAAGAGAGAAAAACAGACTCATGTTTGTTCAACTTTACAGAGACACACTGGAAAATACAATCAGTCAACTCTACTCAAAAAAACATGAACGCTTTAAAGTGAACCCTGACTGTAAGGACTAACATGAATCTGATTAAATATTTGTCTCAAACTAGAATTTGTTGTTAAGACATAACAAATTGGTTTTTCTTTAAAAAAAAATACAGTTTAAAACACAGTTTCTATCCTTCCAGCCATTGTTTTACTGCAGCAATGCATTCTGGGTTGATGATGTAGATTGGTTGCTTGGTGCCGAGCATCTGGATTTGACCGTTTCCTCACTACTAGTCGCCGTAAGTCACGAGGTTTGAGGAGGGAAAAAAACATAATAATGCCACATGTGGCTGCTTTTGGGTGCACTTTTCAGTCCAAAGGAAACAAGGAGACTGATGTTAGTCTGCACAGCTTCCCAAAAGACAAGAAAAGAAGGAAGTTGTGGGAAATGGCTTGTGGGCGTAAACAACTTCCCATGGAGCCGCGGCTATGTTCTGGCCACTTCTCCCCAGAAGCATTTGCTGCATTTAGCCGGCCCATGCTGATGAAAGAGCTGACAGGTGTGGGTCATTATAAACGGAGACTAAAGCCAAATGCTGTGCCGACTATTTTCCAACACAAACCCACAAAACTTCCTCTGGAAACCACTGAAGTCCGCTCCAGGACTTATATGATCCTGTATGAGATCCAGCCCGGTGCAACCATATGACGTCACTACCCAGACGTTATTGCGGCGTAAACAACAATGGCGGCTACAGGTGAAAATATTTTTTCAAATTTGATACAAACTAAGATATTTAGAGAGATTTTATTATGGTTCTTATGTAGCTGGTAAAAACACTGATCATTTAGGAAAATGACGTTCTGGTAGCCAGGG
>RPOG01003538.1:6394-22222 GCA_008086565.1 Thalassoma bifasciatum | reverse complement strand
TAGAGTTTAATTACTGTGGATACTTGTCAGGACGGTTGCACCACCTGACATTTTGGGGGTTTGAGGAACCAAAACACAAAAAAACATGTTATATTTTAATAGTTTAAAGATGTGTTCAAATAACACAGGTTTCATAGAATAAAGAAATACATGTGATGAAATACTCAATTCATGATGGAAGGAAATATTGCACTCAGACACAAAAAAAGGGGACGTCACGTCATTGACCCATAAAAAGTCATGTGATTATTATGTTTTTATCTATGCTCAAAATAAGAAAGAAAGAAAAAATACTTAAAATTAACCAAAAGCCATTACACCATTGCACTAATTTGTATTTTATTTTATTGTTATATATTGCACGATATTGTATTGCTTGTTTTATATCAGTTTTAGTCCTCTTTTAATGCACTTTTAGGCGACCTTACAATACAAGCAAACAAAATATTGAACAGTTTTGTATCATTTCAGGAACACAAGGTTATTTTTGTGGGAGAGTAGAAAATTTCAATGTTGAGTAAAACTCACTGGTACGTGACAGGAATAAAATATAATTTACATGTGTCGTTTCTAAGCAGGAGACAGAGTCAGTGCAGCTGCTGGTTCAGGTAAATATGAACATTTTCATAATTTGTTTTTCCATATCATGACCTGTAAATAGAAAATAAACCCTCTACAACATAATAATGTTTCCATTTTGTCCCTGCTTTCACCTCCACATGATGTCAGGTCACATTTAAACATCAGTGACTCGTTGTCGCCTCCTGGTGGTTTTTCCTCTCAAGTGTTTTTAATCTGTGGCTGTTCTCCAAACAAATCAGATCATTTCCTCCAACAGAACAAACATGATCCGTTTTTTATATTATTCAATGAGTAAAACATCTTTTATTATCTGAGGGCTTCAAATTTCAAACTTTATAACTTAAGGTCTTCAAGTTGCCATTTTCTGCTGCTTTTACACTTCGGTTTTTGTTCTGATTTACTTCTACTTCTGTTGTTTTTTTCTCAGTCTCAACTATGTGGTTTATTATTATTCTTATTAAAAGTGACCATATTCTTTTTCAACAACTTTTTACTAGGTTGAAATTTTGCGACAAAATGACAAATAAATGGGGTATGAAGTAAAAGTTTTCAGTTCCACCTCATAATAATACTATTTTGTTGCAACATTTTGACTTTTTTCCTCACAATCTTGGCTTTATCACAGAGTCATGTCTTCATTATCTTAAAATTTCTACTTTTCATCTCTTTATTTTGACCTTTAACTCAATATTTCTATAGTTTTTCCTCAAAGTTTCAACTTTACAATCCCAAAACTTTAACAGCTTGAAATATTTTTCTTTGTTTCACCTTAATTTTGACTTTATTACATTAAACTTTTGACAAATAACCAACAATTTTTACTTTTTCTCAAAATTCAGATATTTTTAAAACTAAAACATTTCGGCTTCTTTTCTTAAAATTCAGACTTTTAACTTAGCCTTTGACTTCCTATCTCATATTATTGTCTTAAAATTTCATCTTATAGCACATACCTTTAACTATATCTCAAAATTCTAACATTTTACCTGAAATATTTTGACTATTTTTCTCAAATCCTGATGTTTTCCCTTTAACTTTTCCTTCAATATCTCATATTTTTTTAATTTTTACTCACTATTATCATTATTATCATATTGTTTTATTGTATGGCAGTGATTCCCAACCTGTGGGCCGCGAAGATGTTGCAAGTGGGCCGCCAAATAATTTCCAAAAAAGTGAGACTTTTGTGTGTGTTGGGGGGCTGTGATAACATAAAAACAAAAACATACAGAATACTGCTTTAAATGCTGAAACGCAGTCACGATTCAAAGGATTTTCATTCTAGAGATACCAAGCCCTTTTTGTTTTTGGCTTCGGTCACATTTTTTTTTCTCACTGTGGTCTCATTTTTCTCCAAAGAGTGAAGTCCTGCTTCCTTATGGGTTCAGGCAAAATTCAGAGGATTTCAGAAGTTTAAATACATGGTGTATAATTATAATAATAAAAATAATAATTTTTAAAAAGTGAGTGGTTTATTTTGCTCCCCCCATTGGTTTTGGTATCCCAAGGGTTAAACATTTTTTGAATCGTTATATATATATATATATATATATATATATATATATATATATATATATATATATAATAGTTAGTTAATTAATAGTTTAATAGTTTTTATATATATATATATATATATAAAAAAAACTATTAAAAAACTGTTTAACCCTTGGGATACCAAACCCATTGGGGGGAGCAAAATAACCCACTTACTTTTTTAAAATTATTATTTTTATTATGAGTTGGAAAAGGTTGGGAACCACTGTTGTATGGTACAGTAATTCATAATTTCCACTACTGTGATTTGAGTCATTTGTATGTTTTTTTTATTGTCTGAAAACTAAATAAAGTATTGTTTTAAAAAAAAAATCATCACAAAGATGAACTTGTATCTCCATGTGCCGCGCGCTCCTGAGGTTATACAGTGAACGCGCTTTAAAGACCCCAGCGCGCATGCCCGAGCTGTTGCGAGGGGTGATGTGCCGGGAGCGCGCACGCAGTCAGGCTGATGACCGCTACCGTCACGTCACGTCACGTCACGGATCCGCAGCAGCGACAGAGATGCTGAGGTGACAGCAGAAGGAGAAAAGGGACGATCCGCTCCAGACTCGGTCACCGCCGCGAACAGACCCGCACACCCGCACACACGCGCCCGCACCGAGGAGCCGCTGCCTGCGCCGCCTCCGCCCGCTGCCCCCGCTCTCCATGGAGCCTCCGCCCGCTGCGGGACTCCGCTTCAGGCCGCTCCGCCTCCTCCTCCTCCACACAGAGAGGATTTTCTGAAACCACACCCGGCTCTTTCTGGATCCAGGACCAGCAGCTCAGACCAGGTAAGACCCGGACACAGGGCCCAGTCCACAGGGCCCTGGACCACAGGGCCGGGTTCACAGGGCCCCGGTCCACAGGGCCCCGGCCCCGGCTCCTGCCCGGGTTTAGTCTCCACAGTAACGCTGCTTCACGCAAACAGCTGCTGCTGCGTGGACACAGGGATTCAGGCTGTGAGAGTCAGTGTGGGGGGGCTGTCAGTGTGTGTGTGTGTGTGTGTGTATGTGGGGGGGGGGTGTCAGCAGGAAAACAGAAATAAAACACAGAAACAGAAACAGAGGAGCAGGATCTCTGCGTGGCCTGTGGACACGGACACTGTGCGTGGACGCGCCTGAGTAAATCTGCTGTGGCAACAACTCACCGAGCAACAGAGAGAGAGAGAGAGAGAGAGAGAGAGAGAGAGAGAGTCTGCAGGAGGTCAGCTACACTCAGTCTTGACTCTGTTATAATTTTGACATTTTTCTCCTTTATTTTGGCTTTTTATCCTCAATTTTTAAACCATTAAGCTGTATTTAATTAAAAAATATTAGAGTATTAAAATTGGGACACCACGTATCACCAGTGATGTCATTCGTGGATAAATTTTCAATAAATGACAATTTAAATTACCTTTAAGTATAATCAGACACAGTCCTATAAAAATAAGAAGAATCCCGGACTTTTTTACAAAAGTTAAGAAAAAGGTTTGTATATATAAATTTTTTTTTAGTTATAGACAAACATTTGAGGGTAAAACAGCGTAATAACTATAAATTATTCAGTGTTTAAATGGTACTGTGTCTCAATTTTACAAAGTGTTTCGTAATTTTTTTCTAATAAGTACTTTAATGTTTTGTTTTTTTTTTTTTGAAAAAGGAAGTCAAACAAAAAAATAGTTATGTTTACATTAATTTCACTCTTTTTTTATGTTGAATGTTCAAAAATGGAAAACTTTTTTTCATGCTTTAAGACAAATAAAAACACTCAAAGGAAAAATCCAGACACTGGCTTTAATAATTCATGATTCATCAGAGGGTTAANTTTAAAAAAAAAAGTTATAGACAAACATTTGAGGGTAAAACAGCGTAATAACTATAAATTATTCAGTGTTTAAATGGATGACACAGAGTTAAAATGTTTCACAAAGCATTAAAAAAAGATTATTCATGAAATTACAAAACAAAAAAAAAAAAAGAAAAAGGAAGTCAAACAAAAAAATAGTTATGTTTACATTAATTTCACTCTTTTTTTATGTTGAATGTTCAAAAATGGAAAACTTTTTTTCATGCTTTAAGACAAATAAAAACACTCAAAGGAAAAATCCAGACACTGGCTTTAATAATTCATGATTCATCAGAGGGTTAATTTTCATATCATGATACTGACTTAGATCTGATAATTTTGACATTTTATTCTATAACATTGACTTAACTCTTATAATTCAGACTTTAATCTTGTAATTCTGACTTTTCATATCATAATATTGATTTTAAGCTTATGATTTTGACTTTTTTTGATCATGACATTGATTTTTCATCTCATAATTTTGACTTTTTATCTTTAAAACTCTGTACTGAAGGAGTTTAAACTCTTTTAAAACATGACAAACTAAGTCCTGAACAAACAGCCTGTGGAATAAACTCTCACAGATTAAATCAGTTATTGATTCATCAAACAGAATCAGACTTTAATCTGACTTCTTTAACTCTCAAAAAAACACAATAATGAACAAAATAAGAGTTTATTTCATAATTTCCTACATCAGTGACAACATAACTCTTCATCGTTGTGGATTCAGACGATTGTAAAAGAACTTTTTCAAAACTACTTTGTAGAAATAGTTTGAACTGCACAGTTTGATAAATCTGATCTAAGTACAAAACCATTTTAATACGACTGTTATTATAACTATAAAATATGTTTCATAATTTAAATTACTGATTTTATAGCTAGAAATTAAAAGATTACCCCAAACTGAGGAGACTTATCACATCTAATTCAAATTCTATATAAGTAACCTACAACATATTCAAGTTTTGCATTTTTTTTTAAACATGAGAAGTTAAACCATGTGTTGTCAATTCAGGATCCTTGTGAGGATTTCTTTATAGATTATAGAGAAACTAACTGTGGTTAAAGTTTCTAAATAACAAAGATCAGGAGAGTAGAAGCAGATTAATGAATCAAAATAAATCCAATATATTAGAGACCGACATTAAGAAACGTGCAGGTTTTTTTCCTATGCTTTTTTATTACTTTTTTCTCAAGTTAAATCCTCAAATGTTTCTGCAATAAGAAAAATAAATAATAACAATAATAAATATTTACCCACTAACACACATGTGCCTCCGTAAATATAAATTTGAAGTTTGTATTTGAGAAAAAATACATATGTTCACTCATTTCTACAATACAGCAGGCAACCACAGTTTTTACAGCAATTAAAACTTCATCGATTATTCTAACTGTGCAATAATTACCAGAACAAAAAGTAACAGGAAATGAATAAGTAATGATAATATTGATTAAAGAAAAAAATAGGATGAGAATTTATTTATTGATCATAAAGAGACAAACTGTGGTTAAAGTTTCTGAATAACACAGATAAAGAGAGAAGAAGCAGAAATCCAAAATTAAAGTCTGATGTTGAGAAATATGCTGTTAAAGTTTTACTGCATGTAGTAAATAATTATTGCATGTATAATTTAATAAAATGGTCATGTTGTTTTTATTTGTGTGGAGTAGAAATGTGCAGCAGCAGCAGGAAACTTTAGTCGTTAATGTGCACAGAGAAAGTGTTTCCATCTTCAGGATGACGAGTTTTGACATAGGAGGAGATTTCTAATGTACATAGCAGAAACAAGGAGGAGGAGGTGGAGGAGGAGGAGGAGCTGCAGCAGTCAGCACATGGAAATGACACTGCACCATCGTAGCTATGGAGACACAGGAGGGTCAGAAAACCTGAATCAGGAGGAAACAGGAGCTGAATGGAGTCATGTTTTGGTTTGTGCATGAGGAGGAGGAGGAGGAGGAGGAGCAGGAGGAGGAGCAGCGTCTCTGAGGTGTTAGATTAGTCACAGAGGGAGCAGGATGTGCAAAGGTGTGTGTGTGTGTGTGTGTGTGTGCTCTTATGTAACGTGTGTGTGAGTTAGTGTTGGGAGCATGTGCCTCGAGGAGAAAGAGGAGGAGGAGGAGGGAGAAATACTCCTGTTCATCATCATCATCATCATCATCATCTCTCTCTCTCTGTCTCCAGTTTTCCGTCTGAGCTGCTGTTTTCCTCCCGAAAGGTTTTTGGTTGAAATTGTGGCTGTGAGAGAATCTGTGTCTCTTCCTCCGTCAGAGGAAGCAGCAGCAGAACATGAGGTGACCTTGAAGTAGTGACACAGCGTTTGCTCGCAGCAGCAGCAGCAGAAACATTTGCTCGCTCGCCTCCTCTTCGCCTCCTCTTCGCCTCCTCTCAGGGTTAAAATCCTCCTGTGCTGCACGTTTCATCTGCTTCACCAAACACAGACTCCTCTGACGTTTCCTCTGACACAGACGCTCTGATGCTGCACGTTTCTCCTTCTCCACTCAAGTCCTAGTTTTTGTCTTTTTGTGTTTTTGTTTCTGACGTCTCTTTCTCCTCGTGGCGTTCGGCTCATTCTAGTTTCCTGCAGAACTTTGTGGACTGACTTCATTAGTTTCCTCCAGTTCCTAATCCTGCAAAAATACCCAAAGATCTCAAAGACGACAAAGTAGCTTCATAACACAAACATTTATGGAAAACACTCCTTTACTGTTTGAAGGGACATTTTCAGAAATTCTGCAGGTTAAAAATGTAAAAATGAAAAATGGCTGTGTTGAGATATTGGGGTAAAAACCCTCCACTATTTTAAAGATAACAGAGAAATAATTTTGAGATAATGCAATCAAAGAAAAGACGGAAAAAATCAAAGTTTTGACTTAAGTTTTTAATCTCAAAATTTTGACTGTTTTACCTCCAACTTTTGACTGTTTTGCCTCAAAATTTTGACTTCTCATATGAATAATTTGACTTATCTAAAAATGTGGGCTACTTGTTTCCAATTTTGTCTTACAGTTTTGACTTTAAAAAAAAAATGTATAGGTTGGACTTTCTCATCCCAAAAATTTGCCTTATCATCTCAAAATTTTCACTTTTTTTTTTTTTTTTTTTTTCCAATTCTTTTCTATTTATTTTGGAAAAATCAACAATAAACACATATACACAACACAACATTCATCCATAACATAACACAGTGCCCTTTCACAGAAAAAATGACAAAGACAAAGACAAAGCAACCTATTACACTATGACTCATATCCCATTATTTTTGATATATGACATAAAAGGTCCCCAGACATTCTCAAAATGTTTTTGTTTGCCCTTCAACAGATATGTAATCCTTTCCAGTGGGAGGGTGGACAACATCTGTTGCCTCCACTGACTTATCTCAGGTCCATGAATCTTCTTCCAGTATAATGAAATACATCTCTTTGCATTTAACAAGCTTATATCTATAAACATTCTTTCAGCTTTTGTGTACGTAGGTTTCTCTGGGTATAAACCAAATATGAACAGTCTTCGGTCTAATGTAAACTTCTTAGACATTATTTTTTCAATTTCCCCTCTTATTTCTTCCCAGAACAATACAATTTTTCTACAATACCACAAACAATGAACCAGTGTTCCTCTATGTTCAGCGCATTTTGGACATACATCAGGAAAATTTCTATCATATCTACTGAGATCAACTGGTGTTACATAGATTCTCATCAACCATTTGAACCTGATCAATCTGAGACTTTTGTTAATTGATCTGGTATGTACGGAAGAGGATTAGGGCCACTGAGAAAAAAAAAAATTCCAAAAAAAAAAAAAAGTCAGAATTCTGAGATTCAAGTCAGAATTCTGACTTTTTTCTCAGAATTCTGACTTTTTTTTTTTTTTAGATTTTTTTTTTTTCTCAGTGGCCCTAATCCTCTTCCGTAGGTATGAGTTGAATTACATGCATCAAAAAATTTTCACTTTTTATCTCAAAATGCAGACTTAAAAAAAAAAATTATCAACTTATTTTCCCCAAATTTTGACTTTTCATCTCAGAATTGTGACTTAATCATCCTTCAATTCTGACTTTTTATCTCCAACTTNCCACCTGACATGGAAATTGTTCCAGTCACCAATGAAGTGAAAAAACCTTTTTTATCAGTATTTCAGAGAAATCTACAAACTTTTCCACTTGGTCACAAATGTCATTTGGGCTCCTCTGGCTGATGCAGTTTCCTGTTTCCTGTTTTATTCTCTTCACTTTAAAATAAAAGTCTAATGTTACGGTTGCACCACCCTGACATTTGACAAGGTGAAAATTACGGGACAAAAGTTTTTTACATTTCTCAACAGCTTTAAAATTCTTTTTATTTGCAAAGAATGTTTTATTTAAAAAGGTTCAAGCATAAAATAATGCCACTGTATTTTTAATTTCCATTTACAATAACTGACATTCAATTTTTAGAGTTTAATTACTGTGGATACTTGTCAGGACGGTTGCACCACCTGACATTTTGGGGGTTTGAGGAACCAAAACACAAAAAAACATGTTATATTTTAATAGTTTAAAGATGTGTTCAAATAACACAGGTTTCATAGAATAAAGAAATACATGTGATGAAATACTCAATTCATGATGGAAGGAAATATTGCACTCAGACACAAAAAAAGGGGACGTCACCTCATTGACCCATATATTTGGAAAAAGAATTGAAAACATATTTTCAGGCCCTAAGAAGAATAAAAATATCCTGACACAGGTTAATATGAATTTCCACCACATGAACAGTTGAATTTAGGAGAAAATAACTTTTAGATAGGTGTAACTGTAGTGACCACGATGCACCACAGGGTTAAATTTCTGCCCTGATTTATTTTTCTCTTTGCTCCAACGCCGCCTGTTCCTGAGCCTCTGTGACAAACTCCTCTTTGTTCTGTTGTTTCCTGCGTGTCCTGAGTCTCGTACCTGAGCTGGGACAGTTTGGGGTCATGTGTCCAGGTCGGCGTGCTGCAGAGTGTGAGCTCTAAATATAAACACAGAGTTATTTGCAGCAGTGCAGCAGCAGCAGCAGCAGCAGTGATGGTGGCGGTGGCGTTCCCTCAGGGCCCTCGCTCTGTGGCGTGCCAGCCCCGGCGCCATGTGAGCTCGTTATTCCTCACAGGCCGCCTGGCACCACTTCCTGTCTTCACTCTGAGGAGGGAAGTTACATAACAGCTGCAACAGAGGGAGAGAGAGAGAGAGAGAGAGAGAGAGAGAGAGAGAGAGAGAGAGAGGGAGAGAGCTGCAGATAATCCATGAAAAGAGAGCAGAGAGATGTGGGAGACACAACATGAGGGAAGAGAACGGGGAAGAAGAGCAACGTGTAAAACATGTCTTCTTTTTATTTTTGTTGTTTTATGGGTCAATGAGGTGACGTCCCCTTTTTTGTGTCTGAGTGCAATATTTGGAAGGTAGTACTTAACTCATAAAGTAGTGTACATAAAGAAATAAGATACTTTGGACACAATAAACTTGTGTAGAAATTTGATAATTTTATATTGTACAAAAAAACACAAAACCAAGGAGTTTGGGGGTTTTACAGTCCACCACGTTCCGTCCTGACAAGTATCCACAGTAATTAAACTCTAAAAATTGAATGTCACTTGTTGTAAATGGAAATTAAAAATACAGTGGCATTATTTTATGCTTGAACCTTTTTAAATAAAACATTCTTTGCAAATAAAAAGAATTTTAAAGCTGTTGAGAAATGTCAAAAACTTTTGTCCCGTAATTTTCACCTTGTCAAATGTCAGGGTGGTGCAACCGTAACATTAGACTTTTATTTTAAAGTGAAGAGAATAAAACAGGAAACAGGAAACTGCATCAGCCAGAGGAGCCCAAATGACATTTGTGACCAAGTGGAAAAGTTTGTAGATTTCTCTGAAATACTGATAAAAAAGGTTTTTTCACTTCATTGGTGACTGGAACAATTTCCATGTCAGGTGGAACAACCAATGTAATAATGTGAAATGTTATTTTAACATCAAATTATTTATCTTATTCACAAATAAAAGAAATGAAACACACAAAATGAAAATGTATGAGTCACTACAGACACTTGAGAGATACTTGCCAATAATTTCACACAGAAAAAATAACAGGAACATATAAATATATTTTCATATATTTGGTTGCNGTTTCCATTAGCGCGGTACTACGCGTCAGACGCCAGTTTTTAGTACCTACTCTACCCTGGTTCTAAGAGAGTAAAGCTGATACTAAAAGGTGACGTGGACGGACTGCCGGTCACTCATTGGTCAGAGAATGTCGTCTCTGCAGCTTCTGACTCTGAACAAATCACTTACAAGAGGCAAAGGAATAAGTCAGCGACGGGTTTTTAATGACATTTAAACCTGACGGCACAGAACCAGACTGAATGAAGACAAAATACAGCCCTAAAATGCTCCTTCATGATTCCTAAAGAAGTTAAAAGTCCTTTTTAAAGCAAAAAGAAGTTAACAGCAAAGATAGTTGGCTTTAAAGAGTCTTTTAAATTAAATCAAAGTTGGTCGGTGCAGGAGCGATCTGTCTGCCACGAGAGTCTTTAAGCACCAATCAGTCCATTAATCCACAGGGAACCAAAAAGGAAAACCAGTTCAAAGAAGAATGATTGATCAACAACAAATCTCTGCTATACCAGGCCCAAAAATCAAAAATTAAAGTGATCTCACTGGATCCAGGGAAGAGTTGATGTCAGGAAGCAGCTCCTTCGTTTTCCTCCGCGTGCAGCAGCACCAGGCTGTTGTTTACCTCCGTTGTCATGACGACCCACATTGAGCCGCTGTATTACTTTAATGAAATCTTTTTAAAGCTTTTTTTTTTTCCTTTAAAGACCACGGTGGCACATATGTTAGTACAAAATGATGTTTGTGTGGCGTTATAGATGAACATGCACGCACTTCTGCGCAGCACTTTAGCGCAGCTGTGTTATAAGATCCACGCCCACCGTGAGTCTGTAGTCGGGCTAGAGGAAAAGAACCAAACCCAGTAGAGACGAGTAGAGTAGAGCTGGAATTGTAGAGTGGAAAAGAGCCATAAGAATCAGGGACGACCTTTGAGCAAAGACAGCAGCTCTAATAACGTTCGTCCTCTGTGGCCTGATACAGATCAGCTCTGAAATCATGTGGAACAAAGTTCACCTCAGTTTGTTTCCTCACAGCATCACTGTCACACACACACATGAAGCTGAACCACTTTAAAAATTAATAACGTTATTATTTCCTGGGGTGCAACTGTGATTTCCCATCTTCTGTGTTTTTAAACAAACTCATTGTAGAACATGAACAGTTTCATTAATTACAGCACAACAACAACAACAACAACTGGGACTGATTTTTACACATTTAAACACTTTTACCTGCTTTTTTAACACTTTTGGAACATTTTTTCAAACCTTCTCACTATTTTCCAGGTTCTCTCCAAATTTTCTTGACTATTTCTGTTGTTTTAAACCATTTTTAACACTGTTGGACCATTTTTTGCAACAAATTGACTAGTTTCAAGGTTCACTCCCAACTTTTTTGCTTTTTCTGTTGACTTTGGCCATTTTTATCACATTTCACTGTTTTTTTGTCACTTTTCTCTCTATTTTTGCTACTTTTTGATTTTTTTCAAGGTTCCTCCAAAGGTTTCTTGCTTATTTATGTTGCTTTTTGGCCATTTTAGTCACTCCTACCTTCTTTTTCTAACATTTGGACCATTTTTAATACCTTCCAAGTATTTTCCAAGTTAAAATCCCAACTATCTTACCATTTTTCTTGGCTTCAGCCATTTTTACCACTTTTCATTGTTTCACTATCCTCTCTATTTTGGCTTTTTGAAATTTTTTAAGTTTCCTCCAAATTTTCTTGATAATTTTTGTTGCTTTTTGGCCATTTTTGTCACTTTTCACACTTTTTTGCCACTTTTTGTTGCTTTTTTTTGGACATTGTTATCACTTTCCCCTGTTTTCCGTCACTTTTTTTCACGATTTTTTCTACTTTAATTTTTTTTTTAGTTTCCTCCAAAATTTTCTTGCCAATTTTTGTTGTTTTTACCCATTTTTGACACTTTTGGACCATTTTTTGCAACAAACTGACTTTTTACCAGGTTCACTCCCAATTTTCTAGTAATTTTTGATGACTTTGACCATTTTTAACACTTTTAACTGTTTTTTGTCACTTTTCTCTCTATATTTGCTACTTTTTGAATTTCTTTCAAGTTCCTCCAAAAATTTCTTTCTAATTTTTGCTGCTTTTTTTTTTTATTTGCCATTTAAGTCACTTAACTTTCCCTTTTCACACTTTTGGACAATTTTTTTAAACCCTCTCTCCATTTTCCAGGTTCACTCTGAATTTTCATGCTTATTTTTTTGTTGTTTTTATGCATTTTTGCCACTTTTGGACCTTTTTTAAAACCTTCCCACAAGTTCAACCCCAACTTTCTTGCCAGTTTTGTTGACTTTGACCAATTTGATCACTTTTCACTGTTTTTTGTCACTTTTCTCTCTTTTTTTTTGCAACTTTCTGAATCTTTCAAAGTTTCCTCCAAAATTTTCTTGCTAATTTTTGTTGCTTTTTGGCCATTTTAGTCACTTTGGACCATTTATTTGACACCTTATTGCTATTTTCCAGGTTCACTTCCAATTTTCCTGAATATTTCTGTTGTTTTTTTGTCCATCAAAGTCCCTTTTCATGACTTTCCACCACTTTTGGGTGATTTTTTTGCTACTTTTTGAGTATTTCCAGGTTTTATCCAAATTTAAATGCCAACTCTTGTTGCTTTTTTGGCGGTTTTTACTACCCCAAACTCAGTTTTATTTCTCCTCTTTGCTGTTTTTTCCTCTTTTCTCCACTTGTACACAAATTAAGATAAATTTAGGAATACTTTGATCAAAATGAGAAAAAAAAAACTAAAATTCTGGAACAAAAAGTCTAAATTTTGGGATAAAACGACAAAAATTGAGATAATATGTTAAATTCATGACATAAAAAGTCTAAATTTCGTCATTTCTCCTAAAATTTATATTTAATATGAGGAGAAAATTTCAGCAAATCTCAGCTAAAAGAAATGGACATCTATAAACATCTTAACAAATGAGAATATGATATCAAAGCTGAATATTTTTGGTGGCTCATTTCAGAAAGTTAAACATAGATATTATATAGACTCATTCTACATAGAGTGAAATATTTCAGGCCTTTTTTTCTGTAAATGCTGATGATTTTGGTTTACAGAGAAGGAAAACACTAAATTCAGTGTCTCAGAAAATTAGAATATAACATAAGATCAATAAAAAAAGGAGATTTTACAAAGAAATATCAGGAAAATTTTGATACTTTCTGACTTTTTTATAAGTTTTCTCCCTGTATTTTAGCCAACTTTAGCTGCTTTTTGGGTACTTTTTTTCCACCTTAAACTTAATTTTATTTCTCCTCTTTGCTGTTTTTTCCTCGTTTCTCCACTTGTATAGTTTTGTAAAGGTAGTTATTAATAGTTTGTCTCTTTGGTTGAGTAACTCTGGTGTAGAACAGAAAACATCTGCTGAAAAAACTGGAGCTGATATTTTGACATATTTCCGATTATAGACATATTTCACTGTCTGACATTAGAATTTTGACTTTTTATGGCTTTAAAACAGTTTTAACACAGATAACAGCGGTGACACAACAGGACGTGTGTGTTTATGATCAGACTCTCCTCCAGGCGCTCACACACTTTCTCTCCTTTCTGTCTTTTTTTAACCCTCCTCCTCCTCTTTCTTCATCCTGCCCTTTGACGTTTGCGGGGGGGGAGGGACTCTCCTTTTAGCTACCAGACCCTAGTACAAACGACAGATTACCGCCGCCGCGCCCCGCAGTCCCCAAACAACGAAGGACTCCCTTAGTCGACCTTTGAAATCTGCGAGTTTGAGTCGACTCGTCGTTTCTCTCCTTGTTGCCCAGTTTCTCTCTCTCTCTCTCTCTCTCTCTCTCTCTCAGAGAGAGAGAGAGGGAGAGAGAGAGAGAGGAGGGACAACAGGGACAGGAGAGGACAAACGAGGGGGGGGCAATGACTAAACCCTGCTCCACCAAAGTGCCATGTTATTGAAAACTACCTTTACAATCTAAGTAAATGTTGTGAAAACAGCAAGAAGTAGCTACAAAAGTCAGTTTAAGGAGGAAAATATGGACAAAAGGCAGTAAATTGGAAACAAAAACTCAGTAATTATTCTGAAGTAGCACAAAATGGTCCAATATTGGGAAAAACAAAGATTGAAAACTGACTAAAATGGGCAAAAAAAAGCAGTCGCAAAAATAATATTGTGTGTGTGCATAGAAATGATCATTCATAGAAAACCAAAGAGTCACAGAACTGAAACTGAAAAGAAACAATACAAGTGGTGAAAAGTGGCAAATGTTGGCATGAAGCCGCAAAATTGGTGTAAAGAGTTGAAGACATAGAGAAAACTTGAAAATCAGTTAGAAAGTAGCATAAAAATCTCCAAAAGTGGCAAAAAATAAGATTGAAAAGCAACTAAAAATAGCTGAAAAACATTAGCAAAAATGGAATTGTGTGCATAGAAATAAACATGTTTTTCATAGAAAACCAAAGAGCCACATTATTGAAAACTACTGTTTCATGGGAATCAATGTAAGTGGTGAAAAGTGGCAAATGTTGGCATGAAGCAGCAATAAAAGTACATTTGAAATTGCAAAATGGTCAAAAAGCATGAAAACTTGCAAGAAATTGGAAAAAAAATCAGAAATTATTCTGAAGTAGCACAAAATGGTCTAATATTGGGGACAAAAAAAGAGTAAAAGTGACCAAAATGGGCAAAAAGCAGTTGCAAAGAAAGTATTATGTGCATAGAAATAAGTTCTTCATAGAAAACCAAAGAGCCTCATTATTGAAAACTACGGTCCGAAAAGAAACAATACAAGTGGTGAAAAGTTGCAAAAATGGCGAGAAGTAGTGAAATTGGTGTAAAGAGTTGAAGATGTAGAGAAAACTTGAAAATCAGTTAGAAAGTAGCATAAATTCTCCAAGAGCAGCAAAAAAATAAGAGTGAAAAGTGACTAAAATGGGCAAAAAACAGTCACAATAATGGAATCGTGTGTAGAAAACCATAGAGCTACTTTTCCTAGAGAAACAATTAGATAATTTTTCTACATATCGACCCTGAATCTGACCTTTGACCCCTGCAGCTGAGGTCAGGTGACTGTGAGGTAAAACTCTGTCTCTCTGTTTCAGGTAAAGATCACGTGTGTCGCTTCGTTGGATGTGGCCGAAACGACAGATTCAACTACGTGGTGATGGAGCTTCAGGTCAGTGAGGAAAGAGTTACACAAACTTTTCTGTCAAAGTCTGAGAAACTGTGACTCAGGCAGGTCACACTGTTGGTGTTTACACTTTTACTGAGTCAGAAAACTTTACAATGAGGGAGGTGACGCTCATCACATCCACTTATTTAAACTAGATTTATCAACATAAACTGGCTCAGGTGTGTTTCATAAATCACACCCGGTTTCAGACTAGGGTCAATGAGGTGACGTCCCTTTTTTTGTGTCTGAGTGCAATATTTCCTTCCATCATGAATTGAGTATTTCATCACATGTATTTCTTTATTCTATGAAACCTGTGTTATTTGAACACATCTTTAAACTATTAAAATATAACATGTTTTTTTGTGTTTTGGTTCCTCAAACCCCCAAAATGTCAGGTGGTGCAACCGTCCTGACAAGTATCCACAGTAATTAAACTCTAAAAATTGAATGTCAGTTATTGTAAATGGAAATTAAAAATACAGTGGCATTATTTTATGCTTGAACCTTTTTAAATAAAACATTCTTTGCAAATAAAAAGAATTTTAAAGCTGTTGAGAAATGTAAAAAACTTT
>RPOG01003537.1:0-52581 GCA_008086565.1 Thalassoma bifasciatum | reverse complement strand
ACACACACACACACACACACACACACACACACACACACACACACACACACAAACACACACACACACACACACACACACACACACACGCACATACACACACACACACAAACATGAAACACATGCAACAGAACCATGGACTATGTAAATCTCTACAACGAGTCTTGAAGCCTTGCGTTGGCAGGTGCCTCATTGAAGTGGGTCTGCCAGTTGTTGAGTTCAGCCACTCCCCATAGATGCTCATAAGTTTAATAACTATAGAGAACAGGCTCTATGATGATTCTGTCATTGCATAGTGTGTGCTTCCAGGGAGGTACACTCCTGATCGAAATCTTAAGACCAGCTGAAAAATTGCACAGATTTCCATTTCCTTTTTATACTGTTGGATCTTGCAAAGGCTTTAGGTAGAGTTTCAAGATGCAAAAAGGAAAACTGGGACTGAAACAACAACAACAAAAATGAGTAAGCAATAGCACTTAACAACAGTTAAAGTGAAACAGTGTTTTCATCAGAACAAATCAAAATCAAATCAAATCAGCAGCTCAAAAGTTCAAGACCACAACTCAAAGTTCATAATAGAAATAAAAAAAATGAAAAAAGGACTCCGTAATGAGGAATTCCACTGTTCTTGTTGATCACTTCAAAAGCTGGTTTCAGCATCCTTGAGGCTCGGGGGAACATTGCTCAAAGTGGTGAAGATGCTTCATGTTTGGCATCCACTGTCTGGAACTGACGTCCATTTTTGTTAACTTCCCTCTCCATCCATCCCATAATGTTTCTTAATGTGATTTAGATCAGGGGAACATGCAGGATGTTCCAACAAGGAGATTAGTCCTCTGGAATAAGAGGAAGTCCTTTGTCAGTTGACCGTTTTGTCCTGTTGAAAACCCAGTCATTAGCTCACAGAGCAGGGCTCTCAGTCATGAAGGACGCCTCCTGCAACATCTCCACATAACCAGCTGTCACTTGACACCTCTGAAAAACCGTCAGCTCCACTGTTCCATTGAAGGAAAAAGCTGCCCAGCAGCAACAGCTTTAATTTGGGTGGAGGATCATTCAGTGTCTTGACAAACAGCCAATCAGATCCTGGGGCCCAGCACTGATGAGGCTTTTAGGGGTCCACCACTTGACTTCTTTGTCCATTAAACCTCAGGATCTTTGTAGAAATTCAAAATGTCTGTCTTACTGCAGCCAACCCCAGTAGTGATGGTGTTGTGTTATGAGTGATCCTGTTTATGCAGCTCAACAATCTGATGATTTGTCTTGTGTCTCACTTCCATTTCTTCCTTTTTAAGATCCAACCATGTTAAAGGGAATTAGTGCAATTTCTCACATACAAAGCTCTGGTACTAAGGTTTTGATTAGGTGTGAATGAGTTTTAAGAACAAAACACATGTAAACATGTACTGTACATGTCTGCTGTACAGACAAGACTTAAGTGTCCTCATGAGCAGCCAGGTTGGTGCCCGTCTGGCAGTCAAGACAACCATATCCTTATACAGATGAAATTTGTACGCTTAATAGCCTCTAAGAAAGGATTTGTAAAAAAAAAAAAAAAAAAAAAATTTCATTGAATAAAAAACATGAGCATTTCAGGCCCAAATTGTTTTTTTTTTCTTTCTTTTTTGTTGCAGCTTGGTCCTCACACTATAAAAATCTGTCCAGTTAAGTAACCAAGGGTTTCTAAACTTTCAGGCCTGACCCCAAAAATAACTCTGCCAGAGACAGGCAACCCCCTGCTGTGAGAGTACACTATCAGGCTGATCCAGAAACACACTAAAGAAATAAACAAATAAAAAGGCCTGACATATTAAATTAAGATTAGAGAAGAGAAGATAGTACTTTATTGAGCTATATTAAGCTATGTCTACATATTTCTATGCTTTTGAAAATGAGGAAAACAGATCAAACATTATCTGTTTGTGTACTTTGAAAGACTGTAACCCCTTTGTTTGTTTATATTTTCATAATAATGGATTAAATTTGCAACAATAAACAGATTTTGAATCCTGCAAGAGACCACTGCAATAACCAACAGCTCATCAGTGTGTTCATTTCTGTCATTCTTGTAAGTGTAAGTCAGTTCTTTAGTTATACAGAAAAGTGACAGTTTTCTTGGTTTATTTTATTACTCTTTTTTTTTTTCTTAGGGGGGCGGGGGGGGGGGGGGGGGGGGGGGTGTCAACAAAATGATGATCAATAACAAAGTTGCCTCATCAGTGAAACAGTAAGAAACAGGGTACAGGATTTCAGTGTGACACAACTTTATTTTTTGCATTACAAGGTTGTATTCTTGATGAGAGCTAACTTCAACTCTTTTCACATTTTTAACAGCAATCAATTATTTACAGTCTGGTTTCTTTTTTATTTTTATCTGCTCACAAGAATAAAAATATTAACACTTTAACTGAAGATGGAATCTCAACTGAGAGCGTCAGCATTTTTAAAAGATATAGGTTTGCTGGATCACAGTTATATGGCCCAATTGGACACACACACACACTTAAAGGCTTAAAGTCATACAACTGTGTTGTCTCAGCAGGGTCATTAACAAGCCCACACAGGCTCCTTACTCTGCCAGATTACCCCCTGGCTAATGCAGCACATAAAACACACACACACACACACACACACACACAGATATAATGTGAGCTGAAATTGTAATAGCTGCATACTATAAAAGCTGTGGCACAGTTCTGGTCATGTTGTTGGGTAAAAAGACGCCTGTATATTTTTGAAGTGGTATAATCCAGAGCGAGTGCAGAAGACTTCTACAAACTGTCAGACTGAAACACTAAATGAACACAGAAACACTTGAGAGCCTGCTACCTCATCTTACATCTGCATGTTTGCATTGCAGCTGGACACAGAAATCACTTTTGGTGCTTTTTGACTGTTTCACAGTTTTGCTAAGTCAGCAACTGTGAAAAGCCTTGTGTGCAGTCTCTTCATGCTTCATTGAGAGATACTTGTAGGTTACTAGACCTGGCTACTTTGCTTCCTTAATAACCAGTGCATATATCTTATAAAAGCATGAGCATGTATTCATACCATAAGCTGATTGTTGGACAGAATATCAAAAGCACTTTGAAGCTGAATTGAGCGATTTATCACCACAGCCTCTGTCAGCACTGACTGACTGTTACCAGTACAATAAATGAAAGCTCCTCACAGACAGCATTGCGTCACTGTTGCTCGGATGCATCATGATGTTTGTGTATAATAATGTGTGAAGAGTCTTTAAGTCTGGCTGGATAATAATGTCTTCAATAGTCATTGCCAAAAACAGTGTTTCAGATGTCCTGCCAGTTATTGTGTGGGCTACACAACGTCTCTTCAACTGCAGCCACCAGTTTCATGTGCAATCCACCTCTCATCCAAAAAGCAGACTGTCATTAAGTCTACTTTACAGCCTCTTCTTTTGTCAGGGGACTAGGTGGACTGAGTGATAGATGCAGTCCTCACAGGGTAAAGGGTTATTTATCAGCTGTCTGTGGGGCATTATTGTTTGTGTGAAGGAGTGCAGAAACAAAGCATGGTCAGTGATTTAAAGGAGGACACTTCAAACAGCCTTCTGAAATACAAAAATACACTTAGCTTCCTTCTTCTAGTCAAACAGTCAGGCTGAGCAAAGCTTTTGGTCGGTCTGCAGATCAGTCTGATAACAGCTCATTTAGCTGACATCAGAGCCAAATGGTCAGTCAGTGATGTCACTACACAGCATCCAGGCAGTGATGTTAAGACTAAATTCAATCCTCACAGCTTTCATTGGACAGACTGAGACAGATGAACAGGTTTAACTTTTACAAAAGGAAAAGACTAAGGAAGAAGTATGAACTTTGGGAGAGTTAGCGAAACCAAATCTTGACACTTTCACTGCTGAAAACTGCTTTGGTGTCAAAATCAATCATTCAATCATGCCATAAATGAAAGTATTCCAGTTAACTATAGATGGACTAATGTAGTCATAAGCTCCTAATCATTAGATTGAACCTCAGTAAGAAAAGTAAGCAAAGGTTCCTGTGGCCAACTTTTGTGTGTTTTGCAAAGGGCAGTTAGGAAGAGAAGAGCACTACAGACAAAGACCATTCAAAACACCTGAAACGATTGGATGCAAGAAGATGGATTTCTAAACAGCTAGAGAACAACCATTGTTTCAGTTTAAAGACAACCCTGTTAACTAGAGACTTCAAACAGGATGCATCCCTCTCTGTAGTTTTACATCACCATGAAGGGTTTACTCTGTCTCCTCATTCACTCCAGATAGGATATGGTCCCATCAAACTTTAAAAAATGAATACACCTAGCAGAAATATTTCTCACATCCATATGCTGCTCTGATGTGAGGATATCATTGGGCTGCTTTGTGTTCAAGTCCTCTTTTTCCTGAGAAGTTTTTTTATTAGTTATTAGACATTAAAAACAGAGTTTCATGTCACATTTTACAATAACAGACAGCTGCCGTTCTTACATAGTTCCCTTAGGAATTGTGAGACACTTCAGGAAAGAGACCCAAGAAGAGATTGGACTTTCAAAAGAAAAAGAATAAACATATTTTTTGTCATGCAGCTCCACCCAGATCCTAAGATCCAGTTTGAAACTGTGCCAGCATCAAATTCAAAATGAGCAAATTTGTCATGAACCAATCAGACACTCTGAGCACAGGCTTCATATGATTTCTAACCCATCAAAACCTGTTTTAAAGGGACCAGTAGCTGCTTAATGACAACAGAGATTAGACTCAAAACTCTGCCTCACACCAACAGCTGACAGTTGATGTCATTAAAACTATGCTGATTTACTTTACAGTCCACACTTCCATCTCACAGATATGTTTATTCATGAGAACCATTAAAACAGTTAAATGTATTAGGGATGCACAATATCATCAGCATGGTGGATATTGTCTTAAAAAAGCCTGACCTCAGCACCATGTCCTAAGAATGAAGATGATGTGCGCAGTGCAACATGTTCTCTGTGAACAGAGCTCATCTTTCCTCACTCTGTAAACAGGGAAATTGGAAATATTGTCCCTGGTTGTGGGTATTGTTATGACTGACTCAACGAGAGCATTAAGTTATCAAGTAATTTTATTATTTGCACAGAAATTGGATAATCTATGACAAATATGATATGGGTATGCACCATATTACAGTAATTCTAATACAGAAGAGAGTTGATGATCTCTGCAATTAGGTGTGTGGAATATTGGAAAATATTAGAAATGTTTACCAATGGTATTGGAAATCGGTTCAAAGTGGTGTCAGATATCAGCACACCAGATATCGGCCAAAAATCCAATACCTTGCATTCCTAGAGGTTAAAAGCACTTTTTAATCAAAAAGAATGATTCCTGAAAACATGACGGTCCAAAAGTTGGTTTTTAACTGCTAATTAGTGATATTTGGTTTCTGAAGTAGCAGTGCAATAAGAAGGATGGTATACTCTAAGCAATGGGTGTCCAAACTTTTATCCAAAAGGGCCGAAAATGACCAAGGGCTGGCAGCTCGTATGTACATGTTTATTATCAGTGAAAGTAACAAATGAGTGCTGAATTTGAAAACAATTTTGTTTTGGTAGTTTCTGTAAAAACTAAACAAACAAACTAAAAACCGTCTCCAAGTTTAGTCAAACATGCCAGTGTTATTACTGCAGACCTATGAGATAAAACCAAACCTTGGAAAAATAGGGTGTTTTTTTGTGACAGGATCAGGATCTGGAATTTATCACATTTGTTTATAAGACAGTTGTAAGAACATTTTCAGCCCCAAATATTTCTGATCCTGCATTCTGAACCATTTTATGCATCAACTTTTGTCTTTTCTTCACCATTTCATAGCTTTTATTCAGTCTTTTGTCCTCTCAAGTGGCCTTTGCACAGTCCAAATTTTTGTGAGATGTTACCAGATATATTAAGGGTGGTTTTTTTCAAGCTCTTGAAAGAAACTGTAAATGTACACAATTAGAAAATGATTGATTTAAGTTACAAAATTAATACATATTAAAATGACAGCTGGGGGTCACATGAAAATAGACGGCGGGCCACAATTGGCCCTCGGGCCTTAGCTTGGACATCCCTGCTCTAAGCAGACCATGTTAATAAAACTATACCACCTAAGAGTCAGACAAGCTGACCTGGTCAGGCTTTATTTCCAATAAACTATTCACTCCCTATAATCATCTGTCATTTTAGAATTGATGCATTTGTTTAAATGACAGGAAAACTGATTGATATTGAAAATAGCAAGATTTCAAGATTTGTGAATATGAACACTGTTCATATTAAAGAAGTACCCAGTTTATGGTTAGAGTTAAAAACACCAAACAACATCAGTTTGAGTCCTCATCAGGTAAGATCAGTCATTAGAGGTCATGTAAACACTGGTCAGAGAATTGTTAAAGCAGCCCTGAAGCATCATTTAATGGAGAATATCAACCTNACGGATAGCTACACACACACACACACACACACACACACACACACACACACACACACACACACACACACACACTGAGCTGCAGTTCCTCTCAGAGCTCCTTCAGTCTGCTGTCTTGGTCAGAAACACAGCTCAGAAAACCTCCAAACTTTCCTTTAAGCTGGAATAAAGAGCCCGTCTACGGTCGGCACTGACTCACTGACTCCCCCCGTCACTTCTGTAACACTCTCTGAAGGAGGGACAAAGTAGAGAGGAGGTGGAGAAAGAGAGAAACAGAGAGTTATTTACCTTAGTGAGCCGGCTGGTGTGGAGCGGGAGGACCGGGAGGTGCAGCAGGAGGAAGGAGCAGACCGGGAGAGCTAAGCCTCCGTTACCGAACATGGTTCATTCATGTCACGGAGCGACAACACTTCCCTTTACCTCCGCTCCCCCTCGTCTTCTCCTCCTCTCTGCCCTTCTTCCTCCGCCCACTTCGACCCCCCCTCCTGATGTGGTGACGCCCCCCGGGCCCACAGACTCAACTCCCCTCAGATTTATTATCTAAGGATTTACCTTTTTTTCTGTTTCATTGTTGGTGTTTGCCCTTTTTCTTGACTTATTTTTGTTTCTTGTAGTCTAGAAGAACAGGTAACAACAACAACAACTGGTGTCCTGTCTTTTCACATAGAGGGCCACATGGTGAAAATGACCAAGAACCAGCAGCTCTTACTGACATTTTTATCAATTGTTTCAGTGCCATCTGAATGCTCTCCTTGTGATCTCTTTCTGTGAATAATACCTCAAAAAATCAGTCACTGTGTGTGCTCAAACATTACAGAGTGATGAAATCAAAGCTCACCTGTCCCTCAGGTGTCTCTTCATACCTGATGATCAGTGCTCAGTTTTCTGCTTCAGTATTTCATGCTGCATAGATATCAGCAAACTCTGCCTCTGACCAAGGAAAATGTTCTCCATTTGGAGTTGATACGGGTAAAATGTGTCAGGATGTTTTAATACGGACTTTTCTACTGAACCTGTTCGAATTGCTGTCCCATAATGATTGTCATATTTTTAAAAAACCATGAAGTATTCAGACCTTTCATGCACCCAAATACTGTGTTATGATCTCTTGTATCACGAGACAATAGTTGAGATTCCATTAAACTAAATGTATAAAAATCATCTTTTATATTTTGCTTTTTTTTAGCAGGTGGCTGTCTCAATCTCAATTTAGGACAAAAACAATAGAATTATTTTCGGCAATTTCCTAATTACTCTATTTTAATAGATCTTTATGTTTTTTTTGTTTTTTTTCAAAGAGGTTGAAAGATTTAGATTGATTTTATAGATATTTTTAAATCAAAGCTCTTTATATGAAAAATCCTGTCCCAGGTTTTCATGTCACCACCTGAGCACCAAGAGTTTTAGTCTGTAG
This sequence comes from Thalassoma bifasciatum, assembly GCA_008086565.1. Lineage (NCBI taxonomy): Eukaryota > Metazoa > Chordata > Actinopteri > Labriformes > Labridae > Thalassoma > Thalassoma bifasciatum. The sequence goes on along the minus strand of RPOG01003537.1, from coordinate 44,733 downwards.
ACAGAGCCTGGTTTTATTAATACCCCCAGAAATTTCACCAAGAAGAGACATAACCTTCCTATTTATCCATGGCCACATGGTAAGAAGTTTGTTCAAAAATTATTGAGTATATGCCTTCCAAAGTCTGAAAATCAGTGTGTGGTTTTAAGGAGACTCACTATCGAAACTTCATCTCTGAAATGAAAGTAGCACTTTTGATTTTAATGCTTAATGTTGTGATTTGTATCGCTTCCTGTGTTCTAACTGTGTTTGGTAGACATGATGTGCCTAGCATCAGTGATTTATGCCAAAAAGTAGCAAAAAGTATCACGACTGAAACATTTCCATATGTTTTATGACCTCATAAAACAGATAAACAGACCATGGTGTCAGATGTGTCATGCACACATAACTATTTCAGATGTGCAACTTATCTAATTGAACACGCACGTTACTATCTCACAGTGTTACAAATAAAATGTTACCTTCAGTCAAAACATGATTAATTTCATTGCCATAGTTCATACATTGTATATGTGAAAGTTGGAGGTCTCCTTAAAATGGACTTCTTTGATTTTCAAGAAATGGGAGATTTTCTCTAACATACATTTATTCATCTTTATATCTTTGTGATACAACAAACGATTTTAGAAATGTTTGCATGTAACTTTAGTTTTGGACATTTTGGACATTTCTTAGACTAACTACTGTCTTACTTTTTGAAAGAGCTTTTTGATGATTACTTACGACATTATCAAAACTGATAGATTGAGAGAAAGGTCTCTTTTTTTCATGAAATTTGAATAAATTCACAGAAAAAAACAAAGAAAGCAAACATCTGAAGCCATTCTAGCCAAAATCTAAAATTCGTAATCATAGAAAAAGCGAATACACCATGCAACGTGGTAGATGAGGCTTTGTGCCTATATGTGTGATTTTATAGTGTAAAAAAGAGCTGTACAACTGTGGCAGAAATAATATGAGGCATAAAATATGTTCAAAGAAAGAGGAAGCAGAGCTGCAGTTTCTGGTGTTTTAAAAAAATATAAGTCATCAGAAATATCTCTATCCTGTTAAATGCTCAACTGTGAACACACTGTGTGATTTAGGTACATTTTGTTGGGGGTTTTTTGTGTGTGTGTGTGTGTGTGTGTGTGTGTGTTCTTCTTTTCCTCTGTTTTTCTTCCAAAACAGAAGCTCAAGCTGGATCACACACCTGCTCCTCATTTACACTCATCAGTGGCTGCTCAAAAACCCTGTTTTCCTCCTTCACCCTTCCAGATTGTCACCACGTTTGCTTTTTCCATCTTATTGGGGAGCTTTTGAGACTCTTTTCTCACATATTTATGTCTTCTCTTACCCTTTTACCTCCTTGCGCCAGCCACCTCCAAACTTCGGAACCTAAGGCTCATGAGCTTCTACCTTAGCCTGTAAAACTGACACTAATCAAACCTCACCCAAACGTTTTGATTCAACAGACAGGCATGGCCTATCTGCACAGACACTACGCATAACACATATGTCTCAAATGTCAACATATCTGTACAAATTTTAAATTAAGCCCAAATACAAATCACCTTAGTCAAAGGCTTTGCACTGCTGCATGTATTTTTTTATTGTATTGTCATATTGAAAAACTAAACACTTGATTGGACCTCCAACACAAAGTTGCATCAGTGATGTTAATCGGAGGCAGCTAGGACTTAAAAACAATACCTGGACTTTATCCCAGAGGTGTTTCTTCATCAAGTAGTCATTCCTTCTTAAAGGACAAGAGTGAGTTAAGCTCAAATTCAGAACTAGCTCAGCTGGTGACTGCTCTGAATAGGACAGCTGACAGCTAGGGGAGGTTCAAGTGACCACTTGGTAAGACAGGTGGCAGGAGGGGATAGATGGGGCTCTTGTAGGACCGCTCCCCACGATAGCAACTATTTACAGGACTGCAGGGTAAGTTGAAGCTTTGGTGTCTGCAGTTTGGTTTATTCTCTGGACTGATGTGGCCACTGTCGGTTTATGAAGTTCCCACTTCAAAGGTTCAAGAGAAGTTGGTTAATTCACACATTAAAAATGGGTGGGAGTTCATCTGTGTTTTTGTAGTGAAGCACTGTATGGAAAGGGTAAACTTCAGTTACCAAAAATCAACAGAGAAGTTCAAGAGCAAAGAGGTCAGGACAGAGATGTTGCTCGTTGGGCGCAAGGACACTGTGGGTTGGTCTGAAATGCAACTAGAGGTAAAACATAGAATCCAGGAGGAGCAGTACAGGCAGCAAAAGCAGCTCTTGGGCTCATGGAGGCTTTAAGGTCATGCAAGGAGGCCCTGGGGCTTAGTTAAAGAAAGAAGGAGGCTGGTAGTGGGGCATGTTGGCTCGAGGGAGTAGTTGGGCATTCAAAGACAACTGGCGATGTCAGAACACATCTTACTGTGCTCATAAGGCTGTGTTTTAGATGCTCCTATAATTTGGAACAGTCTTCTAGAAAATGCAAGACAGACCTAAACTCAGACAATGTTTAAATCCAGGCTGAAAACATTTCTAATAAACTCTGCATATGACAACTGAAAGTGCTTTATCCTCCTTCATGCTTTTGATTTTATAAATAAATGACCATTTTTGTTCTATGAACTTATTTCCTTTTGTGTTTTTATGGTTTAATTTAGGGGTTAAGCACTTTGAATTGCCATGTGTAAAAATTGTGCTCTGCAAATAAACTTGCCTTGCATAATGGCTGAAGTTTGGTGCACATGGGAGCAAGATGTTTATATTATTACAGGCCCTGTATGATATTAATTAAAGGTCCTGTGTCACTTTACAGGCCCTGTATTACATTAGAGGCTTACAGGCCCCATTTTTTGTTTAAGGCCCTTTGTAATGCTACAGGCCCTGTCACTTTACAAACCCTGTGTTGTTTCAGGCTTACAGGCCCATTTTTACGGTACATGCTTATAGGCCGTGTGTTATGTTATGTTATGTTATAGACTTACATGCACTGTGTCATGGTACAGGCCTTGTTATAGGACTGTGACAGGGCTATGATAGGGTCAAACAATAACGTATAAATTGACATTTATTAACAAACATGCAAATCAAACATGATACAGCTCTAGAAAAAATTAAGAGACCACTGCAATTTTTTCAGAAATCAGCATCTCTACATATTTTAAAGTATAACTCAAACAAACACCTATAAATAGCAAAATTTGCAGTGTTCTCTAAATTTTTTCCAGAGTTGTATATTCAAATATTCTTTAATAAAAACAATGCTTATTTTAAAATTCCTTTTGTTACGAAAGACTGAATCTTTCACCCGATATAGCAAAATTTTTAAGAATTGTATTTTGTATTTGAGTATAAAAGCAGTGTTGTGTGCCGTTCTTTCTGTCTCAAACTTTATACATATGCCTTGCTATTCAACAAAATCCAGGAAAACTGAAAATATACCTTTCTTTTTACATGAGTATACGTGTATAGATATTTTTGCTTTATTTACCGCCTATGGCCCCCATTCGGCGATACTTACCCCCCTGGCAGTGCGCCTCAATTTCCCAGACTGCACCGCTCCTTTTGCAGACGCCATATTGCCTTGGCTAAAACGCGCTGGCTGGATCAGCTCACATTCACCACTGAAAATGTAAGAATAGACCACATACTTTCATATTTTATAAAGGCTAGGAATAAGTGTACATATCGTTTGTGTTTTCTTATAGTTTACACTGTTTTTCTGAGTGTTCCGAGGTGAAATTGATGCGGAATGTTGATATGAAAGCATGTTAGCTTAGCTGTAGCGGAGGCTCTTTCTCTGTTGTTGTTTTCCGTCTGGCAGCAGACCCATCATCCTCACGACTCTGCCTGGCATTTCACAAGGGAAACCTCTGTTTAAATAAATAAACTGAGGAAAATTAGCTATTAGGGTCTCCCTGCCATATCTGCTCCTATGTTTGTAGGTAATTTTGTTCACAATAATTAGAACAACCACCAACCGCTGTTAGCTCGTTAGCATTAGCTGAACCCGCATATTTCACACTCAACCTGTGCACTGGGGGGTTGTGCGGTAAACGCTTTGAATTAGACAGAATTATTGAACAGAAATAATACAATTTGTGTCCAATGCAAAACTGTGAATGAATATGACATTTGGATTAGGAAACCTACACAATGAGCGTCTATTAGCTCATTGTAGAGCTGTGTCAAAGAGAATGGAATTCCTGCACAGATACACATATGTAAATATACAGGCGACATCCCAGGTGATGAACAAATATGAAGAAGAGTCTCAGATTTCATGCCGTCGTTACTGATTTGTGTGTAAAAATTGGGTTGACCTCATCCATTTAATAAGCATCCACCTACACAGTGCCCACCTGTCTGTCACATGTGTGGCAGCATGGACACGTCTGACTCCCTGAGATCAGTCTTTAGCTTTTTAGTTTTTGGTTCAGCTGTCTTTGAGGACACGTACACGAGATGGATCCAAATCCAGGTCTTTAGCTCATTATTCCATCGATGGGGTCCAAAATCTACACAATCAATGGGAGTGTCTTTTAAATCTTGCAAAACTGTTGCTTACATATAGGTTGACTGTGTGGTACAGAGAGGATGCTCTGATCTATATATTGTTGTCTCAAACTGTAAGAAAACACCAGAAAAATTCAATACGCCATAGTTACAAAGCCGTTTAGGAATTATTATAAAACGAGGAATAGTATTCTTCTTTTACATTGGCTGTAATTTTTGAAATGAAAACATTTTTAATTCAGTGCTGAGAACTGTATTTCAATGCTTAAGACAGTTTTACTGTATGAGGGAGGATTAAGATTAGAGATGGAGAAAATGGATTTTGAGAGTCAGAACATAATATTACAAGCACAGAATAATGCCATTCCATGGAAAAGGAGGTGAGAGACTACAGACATTTACATCCCTCAACCACAGGTTTTGTGTGGGGACTGCTTTGATTCACCTTTCCCTCAACAGTTTAGTTTAAAAAAAAAACCTTTGTTGGTTGTTTTAGGTCAAAAGACTGAGTCACATCTCTGAAAATTGGGCTTGGTTTGTAATTCAAATAACTTCCAAGCAATGCTTTTTTCTGTTTTCCTCATTTTTTTTTTCAGTCAAGACTTTAAAATCTATTTGGATTCAGGTTATAGAAAGTAGACAGCCAAGCATGTGTGGTGTGGTCAAGTGGTACCACTTTCATGATTCAAGTGTGTGAGCCTGAATGAAGAAGTGAACTCTGGTGTGTTGTTTCCTCTCAGAAGAAGATGCTGTGATTTTTGCATGTATGTATTTAAACATTCATTCAGCTGCACAGGTTTCATGTTTGTTCTGTGTGTTTCAGAGTTGCAGTGATGACTCAGACAGTTCAGACCAACGGGGTTCAGCCCCTCAGTAAGACCTGGGAACTGAGTCTGTATGAGCTGCAGAGAACACCACAGGTAGTTAACATTAAACATTGACATGTTTCTCTCCTCTGTAATATGGTATGAAGAGCTCTGTTGAGCTCCTGAAGGGTTCCTATACGTCCACAGTTAACTGTCAATTTGTTCTTTATTTCCAATGTATGTCTCTCTGGTAAAGGAGGCGATCACAGACGGACTGGAGATCGCTGTGTCCCCCCGATCCCTGCACAGTGAACTCATGTGTCCGATCTGTCTGGACATGTTAAAGAACACAATGACCACCAAAGAATGTCTGCACCGCTTCTGTGCTGATTGTATCATCACAGCGTTGAGATCTGGGTGAGTTTAAGCACGAAGCCGAGCAGGACCTTCCTGTTTCTGTGGGCTTTGTCAGGATTTTTTTGTGCAGCTTCATTTTAGTTTGAGGATCTTATCTTTTATTAAATCCTGTCTTAGTGAAATGCCTCGCTGTCATTAAAGATTTTCACAGTGTTGCTTTGGTTGTTCATCATGTTGATATTATGGACTAATATTTGATGATGTCTCCGCAGTAACAAAGAGTGTCCCACTTGTCGTAAGAAGTTGGTCTCCAAGAGGTCGCTGCGTCCTGACCCAAACTTTGATGCTCTGATTAGTAAGTGAACTCCACACACAGGAAAGGGAGTCAAACTACAGATGAATGATCCTTTAAACAAACATCTTTTCTTCCCAACCCAGGTAAGATCTACCCTAGTCGTGATGAGTATGAAGCGCACCAGGAAAGAGTGTTGGCCCGTATCAGCAAACACAACAACCAGCAGGCTCTGTCCCACAGCATAGAGGAGGGGTTGAAGATACAGGCCATGACCAGGTTAACACACCCACCCACCTGCTCACCTCATGCATATTGGAATTAAAGATCTGTTTTCTCAAATAAACGTCTTCTTGTCTGTTCCAGACTGCAGCGTGGAAAGAGACACACGGTGGAGAACGGCAGCGGAGCAGAGGACAACGGAGACTCTTCTCACTGTAGCAACGCCTCCGTCCACAGCAACCAGGTATGTTAGTGTGTTCATATGAGAACCCAGGTGTTTGTGTGCCTGGGGGGTAGTTTGACATATTCTTGGACTAACAATGCATGGCAGGATGAAGCCCGGGTTTAAAACATTAGAGTGGACTTTGTTAATGTCATATGGACGTGTGTGTGATCTGGAACTGTGATGAACATATTGAGGTAAAAGCTCAGAGCCTGTGTGTTAAAATGACAGCGTTGTTGTGTTACTCTCGTGATATAGAGACACTCAAGTGTAATCTCCTTAAAGCATTACTCATCAGTCCCAGGCCAAGATTCTCCATCTTCCAATTCATGTTTCCCAAAGTTACTCAGGACAGGGATGGAACAATTTATAGGGATAGAGCGATTATCGGTCACGCTGATTATCGGCGCCGATATTTGCATTTTAGCATAGCATTGGCTCACTGGTCCACTTCTCTGCACTGTAACCACAGGGAGAGAGTCTGTTATGGTAAAAGTAGTGTGGCATCTGTAGGGAGGTATTTATTTAACTTTATCTCTTAACTTTAAAAACTCCTTTCATTTTTTTTTTCAGATTTCTTTGATCTTTAAACACTTGAAAGATAAAATAATATTTTAGTCGTTAAATTCTGGAAGACCTTATTTTCTGCAGAAAACTTTAGGGCAGAATTTGTTTGTATTTTCAGTCAGCTTTTAAAGACATGCTACTGAGCCAGGGAGCTGTTTGAAAATCATATGTCCAAAGGCATTAAACACAGTCAAGTAACGGAGTTTTTTTCTGTTCAACATTCTATGTCATTATTTTCACTTTTGCTGCAAATGAATATCGGTCATAGATGTCGGTTATTGGTCTCCTTAACAACCGATAATCGGTATCGGTCCTGAAAAAACCATATCGGTCTATTCCTAAAAATTTATGAAAAAATCCAAACTGTTCTGTTAACCTGACTAGGTTCAGAGCACGTGTGTCATTCAGATCATGTGTTTTCTCATTTTTTCTTTGTGCTACTCCTCAGACTGGGGCACATGTCGTTCAGGTCATATGGATGAATAAAGCAAAGTGAAGGAGTACAGAGAAGGGTTGACATTACTGACATGAAAAAAAAAAAAGAATCAACAAAAGAAAGTTCATTTGTAGTTCTTAATATAAATAGATTTTTACTTTTTTTTTTCGTATCTTCTTTCTGTGTCTTCCACAATGGTATTCCTCTCTTCCACAGCTTTCATGGCAATTACATGCAAATGGCTTATAATGCAAATCAGGTAGTGACATCATTTAGTGACTTCTGGGACAGCTAACAGTGACTTTCCTGACTGAGGAGTTGGCACATTGAAACTTGCAATATCTGACCCAGCTTTAATGATGTATCAAATGGCAAACTGCCTCAGTCTTTGAGACTTTATGTGACATAATTGATGAAAAAAAAAACTGTAAACAGTAGATTTTTTGGGGGGATGTATGGTATCTAGGGGTGTTAAACAGTGTCCTCTGGGCACACCAAACCCAAAACTTCAAACAAAGCTCAAACAAAAAAACAGAGCTTTAAAAACATGTAAGAGATGTAAGTTCGCCAGTAGGTTGTCTCACAAACCCCCTGTATTAAACTGTGCCCCCACAGGAGGCAGGTCCCAGCATTAAACGCACCAAGACGAGTGATGACAGCGGGCTAGACATGGACAACGCTGCTGAGAACGGAGGGGGGGACTCTGTCATCGATGGTGGCGCCAGTGAGATCGAGCTGGTGTTTAGGCCACATCCTACCCTGATGGAGAAAGATGACGGTCACAACAGGTAGACACACAAACACACCTCCTTATTTTTTTTAAAAGGAATATAGCAACAGTGCAGAGCTAACCGTGTGTATACACGTCTGTGTGTGCAGTGTGGAGTTCGTCCCTCGCTACATCAAAACGTCAGGTAACGCCACCGTGGATCACCTGTCCAAATACCTGGCAGTCAGACTGGCTCTGGAGGAGCTGAGGAGAAACGCAGAGGCCAGTCCTGTGAATGTGGAGGCTGCTTCAGAGAAACAGTACACCATCTACATCCCTACTGCTGCAAACCAGTTCACTGTGAGTGCACACACACACACACACACACACACACACAACTCCTCACACTTACACTGTGGGATACTGTTAATAAATTCTAGTACCAACATGACCTCAAGTCTTTACTTTAACTTGCTTAAATGCTTAAACCTGCTCTGTGTGCTTCTTTGAAGATCAGAACCAGACAGTGAGTATTACGCTCGCATTTACTTAGAGAAACTAAACTTTACTGCAATTTAGGTTTTTCAGTCCAAACCAGAGTCTCTCTTCCTTTCATTGATGTTACTGTATATTAAGATCAAGGTTGTTCAGTTTGTGTCTTATCTTCATGCTGTGTCCCCAGTGAGGCACAGTTTTTTCTTCTTGGGTAATTAGAGTTTATATTATACTGTGGTAACACCATTTTTCTACATAATATGACTCAGTGTCTGGCCAAAAAAAAGTCACACACTGACATTTCTTTGGGCCGCCTGTTAATCAGACTTTTATGAAGGAGGGATATGATTATTACACTGTATAGCACTGAAGCTATACTGTTTTGCTCATATGGACCTTAATGGGAATACTGTGTCCATACTGAAGGTAGAGAATGCAGAATTTTCACAGAAATTAAAAATTAAGTTTTTACCGGAATAATCCTGCTCCATCATCATCTCTGGGCCTCTGTACTTATGTGTCAGTGTCTCTGTGTAGCTCGCCCCCTTATAGACCCCCTACTCGCCTGTTTGGTTAATATTAAGCTTGACTCTGGACGCTTCTGGGCGGAGAGCAGGAGTTTTTATGGGTGATGACCAGCCAATCACAAGGCGCCCATTGTACATGTGACTTTGTATGTTTTTGATTGTGAGTGGGAGATGCTATCCTGAGCGACTATGATAGCAGCCATAGCACAGAGAAAGATATATATATATCTATTTCCACAGTGTATCTCATTTACCTACAGGAAGTCAGGTGTACGGCTCTTGAGTTTCTCTTACGTGGTGCTGCAGGTGCTGGCAGGGCTGTTTTTACCGTCAGTTGTGTGTTTACGAAGCTATAACTGCTAGCCATGCTATTAACTACAGTTGGGGGGTAACATTTGCAGCTGCTGATGCTGAGCCACGGAGGAGGAGATGAGTTTAGATACTGTTTGTAAACAGAGGAGCGAAACCTATCGAAAATTTCGCATAATTCACCTTTAACATAGTCGTTGACTCTTTGTGATGAGGAGATGTGAGCACGCTCTGATTGTTGTTTTCTCTCTCTGCAGGTTCTGAACGGTTCCTTTTCTCTGGAGCTGGTCAGTGAGAAGTACTGGAAGGTCAACAAACCCATGGAGCTCTACTTTGCCCCCACTAAAGAACACAAGTAGACATCCATCTACACAGCCTCACACACAACACGAAGACACACTCATACACATTACGCACACACATGGACTCTGCTACAGCTGCACACACACAGAGACGGGAAGAGGAGTGTGTGTGTGTGTGTGTGTGTGTGTGAAGGAGAGGAGAGGTTGGTGAAACCCTCCACAGGACTCTTGTACAAAGAAAACCCCTTGTTTTATATTCTCTGTATCTTCCTGTGTCTCTTTCTATCTTTTTCTCTGTAGAGGGTAGCAGATCAGTACAGCAGCTCCGTCGCACTCACAGTGAGCTGCAGACAGTCTCTGAGAAACACGCTCCACTCAGACTGGCCGTGGTTTGACCCTGTCTGTGTGCAGAGACGGCCTCTGTGTGCTGTGATTCTGTGAAGCCTCTGATCACCACAGCTTCTAACTACGGTGTGTAACAGTGCTGCAGACCCAGTCAGACAGCAGCACTGTGGCTGCACACAAACACAAACACACGCCGCATGTTGTGCTTCTCATGAGTGAGACGTATGGAAGCCCGGAAGGCTCATTGAACAGCCTCCTGAGTTACAAAAATGTCAAACATTAGAATGTCTCATTTTGAAGACCATCAGACTGAGGAGAGCTCTGCCAGTTTGGACGGGTTGTACTTTTGAGTTAACTTAAAGCAAAAAAATAATTTCTTTGTCAAATTTTGTTCTGAAATTGGACAGAAATGTGTGTCCTGGTTACTTGTTTAACTTTCCTGGACCACAGAATCACAGTGCAGCAGCCTTTCTTCAGGACTTGAATCTGGGGAACAAAAAGTCTTCTGTCACACACTTCAGGTCTGTGATGAGATGAAAACAGCTGCTGGATGGTTTCAAAGTGAAATGTTTGAATGTGGTCAGGAGAGGAGCACCATTCAGTCGTTTTACAAGCTGTCCTGGAAGCTTTCTTTCCTCACAGAGCTGCATGGAATCACACCGTGTCCCTGGGCCTGAGTTTGCTGCCGGGCCCTTGGGAAAGCAGTGTGAAAGCAGACGTGTTTGTAAAGCAGACGAATGCTTTTCTGTTTTGTTTTTTGATAATGTTGAAGTGCTCTCTGAACTTCTGCCCTGTTTTGACCTGTCTGTGTAGTGTTTTAAATAAAACCAGAGAATAGTGTGAGACGTGTGATGAGTCTGTGTGAGCTGAGGCTGTCCAACAACCCTTTTTCTAGAGTCAGGAGTCAGGTTCCTCAGTCCGGCCCTCGCTCCTGCAGTCACTTATCTTTTGGCACTGTGATGTTCTTTGGCTGTTCACACACTGAAAAACAAAGCTCTGTGGTCTCCTGCTGTCATCAGCCTGCTGAGCTGCACCTGTATGCTTCATTTCTACCTGAGTACTTTGATGATGTGAGTCTATTTGACACTTATCACGTCAGTAGAGCTGTGTGAAGCTCATCTTCAGGTGACGTTCAGAAGCACAGGAGTGTTGATGCTCTCTGTTTTCTGAGCACAGGAAGACGCTGAGGCAGTTAAACTTTGGTGTGATGAATGGGACAAATGAACAGGTTATTTTCTGACCTCATTGGATCAGAATGACATGTTAACGCAGTACGAACACCTTAGAATAATCCAGCTGCAGGTGAGTTTCTCAGCAGAGTGCCCTGTGACAGAGTGCTGTAGCTGTTGTGTTGATCTGTTGCCCGTAGAAACAAACCTTCCTCTCATATCTGTGAATACTCGTCCTTTTGTAAATGTCTTTTTTTACATGCTGAGGAAGGAATTTGTGATGAAGTTGTTTTTCTGTTGAAGTATCAGAGACAGTCAGACCCCACAAACCTGCACCTTTCTGTTACAGGATCATTTTTCTCTTGGATGTAAAAGAGCACAAGGACAACATTTCAACAGTCTTCATCTGAAACACAAGTTTCTGTACATTCTTTGAATAAATGAGTTTCAGTCTTGGTGTAGCAGACTTAGGGTGCTGAAAGTGTTAGAGTCATAAACGTGCTGTTATTTTACAGTCTCATCTTTTCATTGCATCTGAACTGCTCCACTTTTGGGAAATAATCCACTAGAGTTTCTCACACCCAGCAAACCTTACTGAAAATAGAAAATGTGACTCAAAAATGTTGCATGCTTTTTTGATTTGCCATAATCAGTCAGTGAGTTTGTGTTTTACTGTAATGAGTTTAAAATATTAGGTCACATCCAACAGTGTTCCTTTAAATAAGCAGCATCTGAAAGCTGCTGGTGGAGGCCCACGCTCATACTCTGTAAGTAAACTGACTTTTTCACAAGCAGTGGAAAAAGGAGAAAAAGCTTGGTCTCTGGTTGGGTCTTTTCAGTCAGTAGGGGACAAACAGGAACGTTGATCGGAGCCACTCCAAAGAGTGATGCTGCAGCTTTCACAGCCATGAGGGTGAACAAGGGGGGGGGGTCTATGAGGGCAACTGTGGCTCAGTGGTGGAGTCGTACTCTCTCAACGAAAGGTCAAAGGTTAGATCCCAGCTCCTGCAGTCCTGTTGGTCAGTGGTTTGTAGATGGGTATGAATGTGTCAGCCTAAACCAATGGTTCCCCACCAGAGCAGTCTGTGGCACCAGTAGGTGAATGTGGTGTATATTCATAAAGCATTTCATCTTACCACCAGGAGGACCAAGCTAAGAGGTTTCTCTTAAAACCTCTGCATAAAGCTGCTGAGACTAAGATTGTTACTGTTACTTTAGCTGAAATTCAGTATGAAGTAGGCAGCATGTAAAAACTTCTGTAGTAAACTACAAGTGTCCGGATGTCCTACTGATCCGGGAAAATTTCTGAGTCTACAACGGACCAGTCTACCTGTTTCCCACAATGCTGTACTTCTGCTTGGGGGAACTTAGGTTTAGGTGATTTACTGACACCCACTGGAATAAATCAGCACAACTAAAACACAACAACAGAAATCTTACATGGTTTGTGAGATAGACATGAAGTGACATGAAAGAAACAGCTGCTCACTTCATATCATAAAAAAGGTGTTTACTTCAATTAAATCCATAAAAGCCAGTAAAAATCACTTATTCATTTTTTCTAACTGACAGCCTACGTGGGTAATGTGGACGCAGTTTTTCCATCAGGTTTATTTTCATCACACAATAACTTTTGGTGTAACATTGAAAATTAAATATGGCAATTTTACTGTAATAAACTTCTATACATTTACAATTTTCATAACAACACAACCCAGAAATCGGTTCCTGAATCTTTTGTTTTTCTAAATGAATTTAAAGTGTTCCTTGAACCACTGAAAATAATGAAAAGACTAAAACAACCCTCAAAAAACATTTACAACTACTATTCCCTTCCCATGCTTTTTTTGATTTATTTATTTATCTACGTATTGTATTAACTTCTAATTTAACAAATCTAATTTTAATACTCCTGTAACTACACCACTGACTGATATAGTGAATTAATGACTGAAATGCCAGATGGTTATTTTTCTATATTTTTGATAAAGTTAAACATTAGAACTGACTACTACTAACTACTTTCACATGTAGTATGTCGTAGGCGGTGTGTAAAACAGCCTTTCTCTGACAAAGGAATTCAGAGAACTCTTAAGTGAAAAGAAGGGGGTGGAGCTGACCCTGTTGCTATGGACGATGTCATGTTTCAGTTTCAGGAACTGCTTGACTTGCTATGCCTACAGTCATTGGCTGACAGGGAATGTATCTATGTGATTACTTTCTACATAGACATCACTAAGAGGAAGATGTCATGTTGAAATATTCAAATAATGAGCTTAAAATAAAAAAAATATAGGCTACTAATTGAAACCAAAAGTTGTATACTGAGCAGTCGAGTATGTTTTCTGCTAATTGTGAGCAGCTGTTTCTGGTTGAAGGTTAGCAGACCTACATATAAGCAGCCTTTTCATGGCTGGGATTCTGGAATAACCATGGCACAGGCAAAAGAAAGCTCAAACCGAATTGGACACCACACCAGCTTTTTCTCCATGTCCAACTTGTCCAGGAAAGACAGGGCTTTATTAAAAGGAAATATAAACCAGGGATAACTTCAACACTGAAAAAAAATATGGCTACAAATCAGCAGACAGATAAATGCAGTGTTGCTACTTCTGAACCACTGTGATGGTGAACAACGTTGGTGCTCCTTAACGTCTCAGGCAGGGTCAGAGGTTACAGAGCTAAAAACAAAACACTGTAACAGGTAAGGCCAATTATTGTCTGAAAAACATAAATATCTATTTACTGTGTTCAATAATTAACAGAAATATTTTTTCATTACTACACCGTGTTAAATGTGTCATCACAAACAATATTAAGGTGAACTTTCATATACCTCTTTCATTTAGATTTAAGAGAGATGTGTGCATCCAGTTTTGTAGTTCAGGCCCCAGACTCATGAAGACAGAAAAACTCACGTTGACAACTCATGAAATCAGATGTATCAGCTACAGGACACCAGAGGAAGGTCTGGAGTGTTTATTAAAGTCTGTGTCAGTCATTCAAAGTTTCCTAAGTCAAAGCTTCACTGACCGATGTCTTTTTGCATCCAATGTGAACCTGTTCAGCTGCAAAAAAACAAGGGGAGTCACCTGTTCATACTCAGGATTAGCACTTTATTTGTCAGATATAAAAAACAGAAGCAGACCCACTCAGCAGAATTAAGATGAAAGTAGAAAACAAACAGACGTGTAAGAATGATCAGGAACAAAAGGATCCCAGCATGCACTGAGAAACACAGGGAGAGCCTCCGTCTGAGAGGAATCTCCTCCATTTCCTTCAGGGCAGAGAGGCTCAGGAGGAGGAGGAAAAGGAGGAGGAGCAGGAGGTGTCACAGGAGCCAGCAGAGGCATCAGAGCAGCCGTCTGAAGAGCGCAGAGCTGCTCTAGAGAGAAGGTGTGTTGGGTGAAGTGTGTGTGTGTCCTCTCTACACGGCTGGCAGACAGAGGCAGCGTGAGGTGCCAGCACCTCTCTGACTGACTGCCAGCTCCTCCAAACCCCACAGCTCAGAGCGTGAGAGCAGAAAGAAAGAAAGAGGAAAGACACTTAGCTCCAGTATAAAAATAAAAAGAAGAAGAAGAGGCTCAGCTCTGCGCTCCAAGCTGATGATGGCGTGTCCATCAGACTCGTGGTATCGGGGACCAGGCGACTTTCAGGGATGTGGGGGCATCATACCGTCTTCCTCGCAGTCAGGACTCGGACTATAGAGCCCACTCCTCCTACAGCCAGGGCCTGAGGAAACACAAGGATAGTCAGACAAACCTCACATCTGCTTTACTGAGGAGGACAAAAGGTTCTTAAAGGAAACACGCCACCATGAGGAGACCAAATTCACTGACCTGGTGAGTAAGAATGGAGGGTTACTCTATTCAGACTCTATTATTCTTGTTTACACACTTATACTTAAAGCCACTAGGACCTGACTCTTACCAAGGCCTGTGTTTGTTTTGGAGAGCTAATCTGTTTAACTCCACTTTTTCTGTGGTCAAGACCACTTTTCCCAGGATGCAAGGCAACAAGCTTATGTATTTGTTTGTAGCTCAGTAGCTCTATTGATTGAAAGGTGACACCAGAACTTTGTAAAGTCAGTTTGTAGTGTAGTAATGACTATGTGTTGAGTGTTCCTCACAGCCTGATGCAGTGATGTCGTAGTTAGTAAATCACTCTCTAACCCTGTTTTGAAAGGGCTGTAAATATAAAGTTTATCATCACCATTATCATCAGGCGTCATGTTTTTCAGCACTTTTAGACCATTTATTAGACCACTATTAGATCATTTTAGTCTAAGCAACACTCTTGTGGGCTGGGTCCTTGACTTTTAAACCTAAAGGACACAAAGAGTCAGAGTTAATGGTTCTCTGTCTGACCCTGAGTGCTCCTCCACAGGCTCCCCACAAAGGTGCGTGCTTTCCCCCTTGTTGTTTATTCTTTAATCAAACGTGTAAAAGCGCATGGGATAACAGAACAATAATAAAATATGCAGACGATTCTGTGATCGTGAGTCTGCTTCAAGACCATGAGAGCAGCCATGGCCCAGGAGTCTTACCCCCAGCTTAACATATTCAATTAAAGACATGCTTCGTGAAAACCCACACCTGTAACAGCACTTCAATCAAAGGTAGACTATTGAGTTTGTGCAATCATGTAAATATCTTGAGACAATTATTGATAACTTCAATTCAACTTTAGGGCTAATTGTGAAGCCGTGTGCAGAAAGGGTCTGCAGTGCTTGCATTGCTTAAGGACACTCCCGTTCTTTTACGTTAACTGAACTATCATGACATTGTTTTATCGTTCTTTTATTGAATCTGTCTAGTCCTTTTCCTTGGTGTCATGATTTGGTAACGCAACTTTAAAAGACAGAAATTCCCTAAACCAGATAGTGAAATGGTCCAGGCTGATTGGTGAGTCACAGCCTAATCCAGTGTCCCTGTACACTAGACAGGTACAGCGAATAGCTGCTTCAATCTTAAATAATGACTCCCACCCTTTACATGATGAATTTCAGCTTCTCCCCTCCAGACAGAGGTTCATGGTCCCAAGGAGCAGGACAAAAAAGACACAGAAACAGCTTTGTTCCTGCTGCCATTGCTGAGTTAAACAAGTTGTCATCATAGTTGTCATAGCTGCACATTCCTTTTCTATTGACACTATTTATTTAGCTGGTCTTACTTGTAGTTTTCAGTTCTTCCGGTTGCTTTTATTTGTTTCTGTTTATTTATTTCCATAGAGGTATTTTTGCAAATAAAGTAGCCTTGACCTTGACCTTGACTGGTGCAGGCCTGAAAAGACTTCAAACATACTCTATATCTTGACGCATGTATGACTGCAGAGACATGAGGCAGTGTGGTGATACAGAGGAGATGAACCAGACTTTAACAACAAGTCCAATATTACATCATTATAGGTGAGAATGCTTGACAGGTACATAATGAGTTTGGCTTTGAAAGTAGATAGTTGTGATTGAGCTCAGGTCAGCAGGTAGTTTGTTCCACAGAGAAGGGCCACAGGCTTTGATTTGATTTTTGGGATGACTAACAGACCTTCAGCTGACCTGAGAATCCTGCTACAGGTGGAGTGTGTGAGCAGCTCAGACACACACTTGGGAGCAGAATTATTGAGTGTTTCTGTTGTCATTAGGATTTAAAAAGAGTAAACACAGTTCTTTGTTTATAAATGTCTTAATCCAACCACTAACCATGAGAGACAGAAAAGTTTTGTCATCATTCATATTTTCTGAGAGTGTTTCTGGGGTGTAAACTTTCAGGCACAACTGTAAATGATATGAGTGTTTCTTCATGATTGGACTGAGTGAGAGGACCCTTCTCTCTTTAGATTGAACATTCCTGATGAAGTCATCAGAAGTATCTTGTCTTGATGCCGTACCTTTTCGTGCCACTGCAGCAGCACAGCACTGCTGTTGTCGGACGGCTTCTCGAAGCCCCTGTAGATGTATTTCATCAGCAGATCCACCCCAGCTTTGTCCAGAGAGCCCACAGCTTTCTCAATGTCGCTGCTCTTAAAGCCGCTCAGCACCCGCACCACCAGCAGCTCCGCCCGCTCCTGAACAGAGAGAGAGAGAGAGAGAGAGAGAGAGAGAGAGAGAGAGAGAGAGAGAGAGAGAGAGAGAGAGACATTTCATCCAGCTCTAAAAGAAGAAAAGACATCATGGGAAGGTGATTTTCTCACTTTTACATATTCTTTGTTAACTGGGGTTAAAGTGAAACATACAAAAAGCCTTTTACGCTTTTAATTTGGATGATTTTGAATCACAGAACCTGAAAATCAGAAATTTAAAACCACAGATTAGGATATATCTTGTGCTCAAAACCTACTCTCAGCTCTCTGTTAATAATAACAATACATTTTATTTGTATTGCACTTTACATTTTGACAATCTCAAAGTGCTACAGAGTAAGACACAATTAAAAACAATTAAAAACCCTTTTAAGAATAATTTCTAGGGTAGTAATGGAGAGCCCAGTACTGCCAACTAGCCAAATGCTTTTTTGAAAAGATAAGTTTTAAGATTTCTTTTAAAATCTTCTGTAGTCTGTGGGGCCCTCAGATGGTCAGGGAGAGCGTTCCACAGCCTCGGGGCAGCAGAGGAAAAAGCCCGATCGCCCATGGTGTGGAGCTTGGTCCTTGGGACTTTGAGAGTGCTGGTGGCAGCAGAGCGAAGGGTGTGTGAGGAGGTCTGGGGGGAAAGGAGTTCCTGCAGGTATAGGGGGGCATGCCCATAAGTGCACTGGTGGGTGAGAAGGGAGACCTTGAACTCAATTCTGTATGTAACCGGGAGCCAGTGAAGGGATTTCAGGACAGGGGTGATGTGTTTAAGTTCTTTTAGATGACTGTTGTGCTGAGGTGTCTTGTGAAGCTCTGCTCAGATCTCACTGAAGCTCGGCTTGCTTTGATAGCGACCGTAAGCTCATCTGTGTCACAAATGTCTCATTGATCCTCTACAGGCTTCATGTGAGAACACAGCACAGTAGTATAACGATCAGCAAACCGTTCAGTAGTAGTTTTGGACTTCAGAGAACACTACAGACCTACAGCAGCAGATAACACAGCACCCCAAACCTCCACTGAATGTAAGACAATCCACACTAAAACTTAACACTGTGGATCCTCCCACTCTCCAGACCCTTGATTTACAAATGAACTCCTAAGCTGACTTCATTCAGAAAAGAGGACTTTGGAGCACTGAGCAATGGTCTCTGCTTCAGGAGGCTCTGTCAACAGTCTGTCACCAGTTTATCTCCAGTCTTGTTGCTCTGAGTCTCGCCTCAGTTCACTTCTCATAAAGCTCCTCTAAAAGTCTGGAACCAACTTCCTTTGACAATCCTCTCAAAACTTAGATCATCCCTCTTGTTTTTGCACTTTTTCCTTTCACTCAACTTTCCATTGATACACAGAGATGTTTTCACTGTGCTGTGAAGAAGTTTTGTGACCTGAGCACTGTTCCTCTTCAAAAAAGTACATAAATTGTTTGAACAAGTATTAAATTTGAGTATCTTGAGTGTCTTGTATGAATTATTAATTAAAAATAGACCATCTAGTAGGGCTGAACGATTTATCATTTTCTGAAGCTGTGATTTTTATTTGCTCCTGACTGACCCAGGATCTGTTGTGTCAGCTGTTTCACACACACAAAATCCTTTTTCCTTGGGATTGTTGAGTTTTGTTTTTAAATGTTTGGTATTTTATTTTATACAAGCTGTCACAATTAAGAATATTTTGCACTACATTACTTTTAAAAGTTAAGAGTCAAAGATAGCTCTTTTGTTCTTCAGTTTTTATAACTAAAAATACTATTTAAAAAGTCCAGTTCAGAAATAACAGGAAGAAATTCAACTATTCATCTAAAAATCTTCTTTTAAATTCTTATTTTTGCCTTTTATTCCATAATTTTGTATCTATTTCTTACAATTTTGACTTAAATCTTAGCGTTTTGACTTTTTATATCAATATTTCAACTTCTTATCTCAAACGTTGCCTTTATTTCGAAGCGTAGACTTTTTATCATCTTAAAATTTTGACCTTAAATGAGAAAGTTTGGACTTTTTTCGCGTAATGTTAAATTTATTTCTTAAACTCTGGAAGTTATTGACTTTTTGTCTTAGAATTTTGTCTTTATTTCTCAAAATTTCCACTTTTCATATTAAAATATTGACCTTTTATCTCAAAGTCGGGAACAATTCTTACCTTCAGTTTTTATTATCATCCTCGCATTAGAGTAAAAGCTTTTGATGTTTCAATGGTTTGATGTAATTTTCTGTCAAGATTGTAAATGTTGCTGTAAATTGTGAAAACTTCACAAAAGTTTGATTTAAAGAAAATCGTGAATCGAATTGAAATCGCTGTATCTGCCAGAAAAATCGCAATTAGATCTTTTTCTAAAACTGTTCAGCTCTACCATCTAGTATCAAACAGAAACCCAATGTGTTTTTTGTGCTTCTGTTCTAAGTAATTGAAGATGTGTAGGAGTCTTAAAGCACAGTTTCATCACAAATTAATTACATGAAGTACTTCGATATAGTTCAAGCCATCTGATTTCATCCTGCTCAAAAATCATCAGGCAGTAAAATAAAGAACTGTTACTGTTGCACATTCTGGTAATCCTGACTGACTGTTCTTGAAACCACGGGTCTCATTTTGTTTGTGTGTTTTTTTTCATTACAGAAGGGGAAAATAGTCTACAAATGATTGAATCCAAATCTTGAATTGAAGCTTCTGCTCAATGATGGGAAATATTATCCAATTAATCCTCTTTGCTTTGGATGTATGAGTTTCTTCATACCATGCAACTTAACAACAGCAGGTCTATTTACAGTTCCTCTAAATTGTTGACACGCATTTTCTGGTACTTGAGACACAATGACCACAACATGTAACCAACTCTGCTAAACTACAAACACAATTCCTGCTTTACACTCAAACTGAAGCTCTAAAACACACTTTTTTCAATACAATACACACAATTCTCTGCATTTGGCTCAATTTTCATGCAGAAATACCTTGTTTTCACAAAGAATACACTCTCACTCAAAGTTTTAAATTAAATTGCCAAATTCAAACCCCTGTCACAAGGTATTACAATTTGCAAACAGAGCTTCAGCATAAAAAAGGGAAGAGATGTAAAACCAAAATCCACAAACCAACGTAAACAAACAGACATAGATACCTTTGTGTTCTGGCTCTTGGTGTTGATGGGGGGGTTCTTTAGCACTGCTTGGAGAGCTCCGTTCATGTTCCCCTTAAAAACTGGAGTTAAGGACCAAACGGTTCAATTCACACATACACAGGTGCAGGTCTTTACGGATTCAGATTAATAAAACAGGAAGGAACTGGATGAGCAATAGGTCAGCACAGAGTGTTCTTCACTGAAACAGAAGACAAAAAAACACTGAGTTCACCTGCGATTCAATAACCTAGGAACCTGCAGATGACTCCAGGTCAATGCTATTTTGGGTAGCACTGGTTCCTATTCCTGAGGGGAACAAGTCCTGGTACAGAACATCTTACCTGGACTTGTCAGATCTTACCTGGATCCATAGACCTTTTTGAAATAAAGCCTAAGACGCGTGAAACTTTGTGAAAACTATTCTATCAATAAAAAAAAAAAAAATTAGACTTCAATGTTTTTATTTCTTTCTGGATTCAGTGACCAGGTCCTGATCCTGAACCACAGAACCAAGATGAAACTGTTATATCAGCAGCATCCTTGTTTTTCAAAAGTCTGAATATTCTTGTACAGGCTACAACTTTGAGAGCAAAGAGGGAATGTATTTTAAAAATTAACTTTACTCCTCTAGTTTTGTTGTTTGCCGTCGAAATAATATTCTAAATACTTGTCAAATGCTGTTCCCTCTGTTCCCAACTGGGTCATTTTCTATCCCAGTATTAAGCCCACTCTTTTCTTTACATTTCTTTTTCAAGGTGTTGAGTCATCTCTCTGAAAATAAGAACATCAAAAGAACAGCATGTTTTTCAGATATTCCTGGCTGTCGGGCAGTCAGAGCTGATGTAAGGGGAAAAACTGGATGTAATGTCATAACGCTCACCCTATAGCAGAGGGCAAACAGAGGCCAGAAGCTGACAAAGTAGCTTCATAATCCATTTATTTATTTGAAGCATTCCTTTTGTATTTNGAAGATTTTTCATGAAATTACCCCAAAAAAAGAAAGGAAGTCAAACAAAAAAATAGTTATGTTTACATTAATTTCACTCTTTTTTACGTTTAATGTTCTGTTACAAATATTTGAAGAAAAAAAATAGAAACGTTTTTTTCATGCCTTAAGACAAACAAAAACACTTAAAGGAAAAATCCAGACACTGGCTTTCATAATTCATGCATCAGAGGCTTAAATTTTAAATCTTGATTCATTATTTTGGATTTATAATCTCGAAAGTTTGACTCAATAAGGGCCCAAAAAGACCTCCAAAAAGTCAAGTGTTCTTTTTTATTTTATTTTACAGAAATCCTAGACATCTGGAGGATTTAGTGGTAAACCCCTGGGCAGGATTTTACGACCAAAAAGAAAGACAAGTCTGGGCAGAAGAGGATGTTTGCTTACTTGACACAACGAGAAGTCTAGGTTTAATGGTTTTGAATCAGGAGGTAGTCCAGTGTGGTCTCCCTGTTTCTTAAACTGAATAAAGTTACAAAAATCTAAATCTATGCTTCAAAAGTCTGAAGCCTCTGTTTTCTTTACTCCTCTACTGGAGCTGCT
Organism: Thalassoma bifasciatum; assembly: GCA_008086565.1. Classification (NCBI taxonomy): domain Eukaryota; kingdom Metazoa; phylum Chordata; class Actinopteri; order Labriformes; family Labridae; genus Thalassoma; species Thalassoma bifasciatum. The sequence goes on along the minus strand of RPOG01003537.1, from coordinate 22,751 downwards.
GACTCCAGTTTAACACCAATTTACAGTCACATACAGATAAACAAAGTCAAATAAAAGCCCAGAGGTCAGTTTGAGCTAAATTACTGTTATTTAACAGTCTTTAAAAACATCTGATCCTGAGGGTTTTTCAGTCAAACTGAGGAAAAGTGGAGCAGCGACCACACCTTAGAGACCTGACACCCGGAAACACAGGCTGACTGCGGAAATGTGCTGCAGACTGCACACTACTACAGACAACCAGCTGTTTAAACACCTACACTTAAACTTGTTCTGAGTTTTTCCAGCATTGAGTCTAAATAAAGTGCAAAACAGAAACTTAGCTCCTGTTTTCTCAGCTGGAGCATTTAGAGTATTTAAACAGAGCTAACTTTGGGGGAATGTACAGTTTTCTGTCAGTATCTGAGCTCCTAAAATGACAGAGTGGGCTCATTTTACATAGTTTTTGAACACTAATTGAATACTTTAGTGATAAAATGATGTGGAAAGAGCAGAATGAGAAGGATATTGTCTGAGCAGAGAGTCCACCTCAGCCTCGTCTGGTCCGCTCTGGTTCTCTCCTCCTTCATCTTCGTCCACGAACTTGTTCTCGTCGTATTCATCCACGTCCACTTTCCTGAAGCGGGCAGCGTCCGTGTTTTTAGACATTTCACCGCAGACACAAAGATTAACCGACCGAGTGATGAATAAAACACACTCCGGTGTCTACTTCCTTACTTCTACAATTCCGCTTTTTCTTCTTCTACGGTTTCACTGCTGGCTGCACAGTACACAGAACAGCGGGGAAAGAGCACCACCTATCGGAGCGGAGTATGTCTGAAGAGAGTTTTTTCTTTTTCTTTTTTCTTTTAACAAGTGATTACCATCTAGCGGCCAGTTCCAGCAGACTGAACCTCCACAAACTCCAGCTGAGACAGAAAGAGTCAGTGTTAGACAGACACATGCCCTGACTCAGACAAAGACTCAGTGGAACCATGAAACTCAGTGACACAGACACAAACCTGCGCCCTGAGCTCAGACAGTAAAACACTCTGATTGCAGTACTCATTGCAGTACTGTTAATATTACATAAACATACCGATTATTTGGTCTTAGTATGATAGGGGACGTGCAGTTCAATGAGGGACACTCGAACGACCCCAGTACAGACATGTCAAATGAGTTATATACAGGGCTGTCTTAACCTAATGGTTGGCCCTGGGGCTGAGAGGTCTTGTAGGCCCTACTCCATTGTCCCAATCTACATCAGAAAATTCATCAGTTTCTTTTACAACATACAACTGTGAGTTTTCCCTCTTTAGTCAGAAAACACCAGCATACTTTCATTAATTTACTTACATGAACACAAAAGCAGGTGTTGACATCAAGGTAAATTAGGGCCAGAGGCAAATCAAATTCACTGGCCCCACCACTTCAACTACTGGCCCAGAAATGAGCATTTTGGTTCAAAAAATGAATGTAAAAGAATTTACTTTCAAAATTAGGTAAAGAAACTGTTGTGATGCAAAAGGAAAACATAAAAAAGCAGTTGTTATTCGTGAAGTTCCTCATCCCAAAGGAACCTTTTATAGGCTCATGTGTATAATGTGTCTTTTTGTTCGACTGGTACTCTTAAACTGTTATTCTAACATGATGTAGACCTTAGCGCTGAGTGATCTCCTATTGCTAACAATGAGCAGATCTCCTGATTTGACATATTAGAATAGAGAGAGTACAGAATCATTCCCCCAAACGAACTTTGTGACTTTTTTTGACTTATTTATTTTAAGTGTCACCAAATCGTATATTTTAATTTTATCATTAAGTTCTTTAATAAAGTTCATTTGATGTCTTACTCTGCCTCTTTAAGGTTGCTCAGGGTGATGTCTTTTTTTCCTATATAGGACCTCTTTTTGTTATTTCTTCACTACCAAACTCTCTTCAGAGTCTTGTGTAGAGCCTCTGGACCCAACGACCTCAGGTGTAGAGCTTCTCCACTTGGGGTTGTTGGGTCAATTTTCTGTCCCCTCAGGGCCTGGACCGGAGATGACGATGAGGGACACACGGTACGAGGAGGGACGAGAGGACGACGAGGGACGACGAGGGACGCTCAACAACCACAATTCAATCTATCAATCGATAAAGTTGTCTTGCAAATTGATTTTGCAGAAAACTATGGGTGTAAATATGGAAATGAGATCCAAAGAGTCCATTTTGGGGATTCACATCAACAAGCCACTCTCCATACAGGTGTGGCCCTCACCAAAACTGGGGCGATATCTCTCTGTTCTATTGGTTCATCTATGCGCCACGACCCATCAGCCATCTGGGCTCATCTCAAAACCGTGCTCCCTTACCTTAAAACACTGAACCCAGCTGTAACCACTCTGCATGTTATTAGCGATGGGCCTACCACCCACTATAGGTCCAAGAAAAACTTCTTTTTTGAGCAAAATAGCCTTTCTGATGGGATTTAAAAAGGACCACGTGCAACTTCCTGGAGGCAGGATATGGGAAAGGCCCAGCTGATGGCATGGGTGCAGTTGTTAAAAGGCAGGCTGACTCACAAGTGGCAAACGGCATTGATCTTCCAATTTTTCCGATCTATTTTTTTTTTTTTTTTGCAGAAAAGGTGTTTTTTAATGGGTGTAAATCATTTGTGTTAATTCATGTCTTGTGTGTGTAATTTAAATACCATGTGCTTCTCCAGATTGTCTCTGCAGGACCAGGAGAGATATCTTGGCGTTATTCTAAGCTGCTTCTGCTCAGAACCAGATCTTTGCAATGTTTTAGTCCTCAGACAGTACACATGGAGGCTGCCGCTGTGAAACCTGCATCTACAAAGAGCACATCCGTCACAACATCTCAGTCCATTGCAGACATTCTTTTTTCAAGCTGTTTTATTTGAATAACTTTTTTTTTTTAAGGCACTAATTACACCCTGTCATTCCCTCTCCAAAGAGACTGGAACATTGGTGACAGCTACGTCCGTCTGCAGAGAGCTGCAGAGAGGAGACACGGATCTGTTGGTTTGGCGGGGGTGGACAGCGTTGGAGGGGCATCCTTCCCTTCTTTGCCCACTCTGTGCGTGGGAGGACAGCGCAAGACGTCCTCTGTGGGGGCAATGATGTGGGGGAGGTCGGCTGTGTGTGCCTGGTGAACAGGATGAAAGAGGACGTCCAGCAGCTCCATGTCCTGCACCTGGACATGAAAATAATTTTGTCAGGCATCACCCAGAGATGCCAGTGGAGAGCTTGTTGCAATCCGGCAAAGACGGAGAAGAGTAGAAAATTTATAAACAGTGTGATGGCTACATTTTTGTGGAGCATTAATGCTGCCCTAATTGAGCACCTCACATTAGACATGACAGTCCTGGATTATTTTTGAGGGATGGGGTTTATTTCACACCTTACAGAAATGATATATATTTAAGGAAACTAGCACAGTGTTCCAAAAACTACCTGCAAACGCAATGACCTGTCTCTGCCTTTGAAGTTTGTCTTAAGGACAATTTTATTTTACAAATAGTCCATCTCGGTCATGCCTAATGTTTAAAAAACATTGGTAACCATAACACTGTGGTTTTTTACTCTTTTCCATCTTCCCAAAATAATTTTCATGTCTGGGTGCCTTTTTCCCAAGACTGCTCTCCTGTCTCTGCAGCTCCCTAAGCCCAGGATGGGCGTAGCTTATGTTACAGTGGTTAACATTGACCTCTTCTGCCCCACCACCACCACTTAAAGAAAACAGTGAGCACTGAGGAAGCTGCTTTTGTTAATGTTAAGGCTTTGGAAACAGACTGAAACAAGAGAACACATCTGCCATGTTTGGTCACCTGAGATTAAAAACTGTTACTCCTACAAGGTTTTACCTGGAAAGCTCAAATTTCACCCAGATGTAGATGACAAGTGATGTGGTGGATGTCTGGCATGAAGCATTTTGAAGTTAATGTTAGAAATTGGTTATAAAAAATATAATGAGAAAAAAGTGTTTGAGCTGCATTCATCCGCAGTACTGTGAAATATTCATGCAGTTTAACGGGGTGTACCCACCAAAAGCGATAAGAATTTGTCGCGCGTCAACTTTACATACAAAGTCAATCTAAACCCGCGAGTTGACGCTCCATCGCGGGCGTCGAGCGTTAAGCGTTCAAGCGTCGAGCGTCGAGCGATTCCAGCGAAAAATCGCTCGACGCTTGACCATAGATTGTATAAAACAGCGCTTGACGCTCGAGTTGAAATTATTGAACTTTTCCAGTGAGCGAGCGTTTAGACGCGCCGCGACAGCCAATCAGCGTGGAGATCGTCACTGAGGAAGCGCGTTCCGGGGTTTCGGCGGACTTACCAGTGTCTTTACAAAAATGGAGGGACTTATTATCGCCGTTGCTGCTCACCCAGAGCTATACGATGTGACCTGTCCTTTATATAAGGACAGGGCACATGAAGGATCGGGCCTGGGTGAGCATAAGCCAGGTGTTTGGAGAACCAAGTAAGTTTTTTTTTCTCTGTTTTGCTCGTTTTGCATCACTTTTTTCAGTCTGTTGCACTAGCATGCTAACATGGCTAGCTTTACCGACATAACTTCACCTCTCTTGTACATTCAACAAAGGCAGCTTAGAATTAATCGATCTACGTGCATTATGTTTTCACAGTTGAAAAGTGTAAAAAACATTGGAAGAGCCTCAGGGACACGTACACAAAGGAGCGCAGAAAGCTCCCCAAGAGTGGGTCAGCAGCAGGGACAGGAGAAAGTGGAGGTACCTGTGGGTCCTTTCTTTCCTCGACCCCTTTATTGCTCCAAGAGCAACAAGTGGGAACCTGGAGCAGGGAGTCGAGGAGGATTGGACCCCCCAGAGTAGGGAGTTGGAGGAAGGAGACAGCAGGCTCATCTCAGAGAGGTTTGTTAATAAAATACATCATCATGTAGGAGGATGCCTGCTGTCAGACTCAGCAAATGTATTTATTTATCACAGCCTCAACTAATCAGCAGTTTAAAAAGTGTTGTGGAGACTTGGTATTACTGTGGCTGAACTGTTTGACTTGAGTGTATTTTTAAGTATGTGTAAAATTCATACATTTTTGTCATAAATGCAAAAGAAGAATTTCCTGAGGAGGAGGAGAAGCCTGCTGTCTCTTCCCCGGCCCCACCAGCTTCCCTAACTCCCAGCCCTTCTTGCTCTGCCCCTGCTGCTGCCCCACCTTCACTGATGACACCTCGGAGTGGTATGTGCATGACAAATTTTGGCCTTTTTTTCACATAAGGTGCACAGTTTTTGCATCATCACACTCAAATTGATTTTATGCATTGTGTTTCTTTGATATACAGGGAAGAAGAGAACCAAAAGGGTGCGGGAGGATGAGGACGCCAACAATCAAGAGATCCAGCGGTTGCTGCTCGAGGCTCTTCGGAGCCAGTCCCATCCTCCTGCACCACAGCCTCCCCGCTCCGAGGATCAATTATTCCTCGATAGCCTCGCTCCTTCCCTGGAGAGATTGGAGCCCCAAGTAAAGGCTCATGTGAAATTTCAAATTCACAAATAAATATATGAAGCTGGCACAGTTGTGCTTAATCTGGAACCAGCCGAGTAGCTTATTAGCTCGTGGGGTACCAATCTCTGCAGGGAACGGGCTGGCTATTGAGGAATTGTGTACGTGTCCCTTAGGTTCTTCTGTTTTGTTTTGTTTTTTAATTATTTTTATTTATTAAAGAATTCAATTTTTTATGTAAATAAAATGTTATATTTAAATTAAATGTAATAAATATGTTAATTGTATTGCTTTTGCTGTCTTTTATCACATTTCTACAGACAAATATCAGACTAAAGATATATTATATAGGTAAATATGTTTATAAAAAAAAAGTGGCAGACACACTGCCATCTAATCAAAAGAATGTTTTTCAAAACTTAATAGCTGTGTTATTGTGTTATATAAGTAAGAGATTATACACAAATTAATTACAACATAATAGGCCTGTCACAATGGCAAATTCTGCTGGATGATAATTGTTCTACAAATTTTGCAGATAATATTGTTGTCTTTATTATTTTTAAATTAATATAATGACAATATATAGCAATAAAGTTTAATTTTTCAAGATTGGAATGCAAGCTTTAAAATGGCTCTATTTTAGAAGACCAATGCACAGAGTGAACTCTCTTCTCTCATCCAGTGTGTTTGGTGGAGAGAGGAGGAGGAAAACAAACACAAATACCTGTCAACACATCAAGGCTGTGCTGACATTCATACTTTCATTTCATTTTATTTCTGGGACTGTGTAGTGATACTGCAGGACGTTTGCTCTTTAGGATGTTTGGGTGGCTCTGAAAAGAGCAGATGGAGGAAGTACCGCTGGAACCTGCCGTCGTCCAGACGCAGCTCCTGCAAGAGACGGTGGAACTCACCGAGCTCACACCGCCTCCGTAGGGTAGCATACACCCAGTACTGACATCGGCGCCGAGCCCGCAGCTAACTTCTCCACAGCAGGTACAGAGCAGCGATGGTGCTGATCGGAGCCATGTTCCACGATGAATTGATATGAAAAAGGCGGCTTCTTCCTGCAACGATGACGCGAAGATGACGTGGCGAGCGTCGAGCGATTTTGGCATATTTGTACCAGCGTCAAAACTCGAGCTCTAGAGCGACGCGATTCCACTTGTCGCGCGACTAAACTCGCTTTAGACGCTTTTGGTGGGTACGCCCCGTAATAAACTGTAATATAAAAACTACTTTGTATGTGTTTCTGAAAGCAGTATTTTGACTTTGCATAGGGAAAAAATGAAATAATGTTCAATCCAGTCGCTCCTTGAAAGAAGCGTTTACCCAAAGCTTATGCTTAGCCAGTGACAGTTTTTAAAATTACATGATAAACAATGGCCATTACCCCTGGTTTTTCTTTTTCTTTTAGGGAAGGCCAAATTCTTTTGATAAAAGTCAATATTCATAGAGGATTACAAATACAGTAGTAGTATTCAAGTATGCCATGCTTATGGCATTGAAAAACCAACCAGATTTCATCTGTTAAGGTAACCATTCTAGTTTGAACCCAAATTTAGAGCACAAAACACTGAGAGTAAGGGGTTGTTACAAAATTGATGTATTGAACAAATATTACATGAAAACAAATAGATGGCCAAGAGTCTTAGGCACCCAGGGACTCCCTGTCCCCTCCACTGAACAAGGAGGGAGCAGGTTGGTGTGAAGAAGGGCAGGATATGAGTCCAGTGTACAGAGCAAGCAGCAACCTCCGGTCTGAAAAAAATGAGACCACATGGAAGCCCTAAAGAGCTGCTGTTCCTCCAGTGACCACTTGAGGCTGGCTCCGGAAGTACCGGAAGTCACGTACAAACCAAGCCAAAAAAAAAAAAAAACTATTTTCAGAGCCAAAATGAGCGTATTTAAAGCCTGGTACAAATCCTGTCTCCCGTCTGGATCGGTAATTTCACTAACGGCACACACTGTGAGGGGAGTGAATTTTTTTCTAACTGAAGCGGAGTTGATTGCAATTTTGAGCAGCTGACACCCAATCCTAACCTGACACGCCAGACAGACAGTTTCATATATCCACCACGGAAATATTTCAATATTCCATCTGGGTAAGGGGGTATAGAGAGTGTTTTCAGAGGCGGGACCTTACAAAAAAAATACAGCAGCTGGTGATTGGACAACTGATCTGCCCGACGTACTCATCACAGACATATCCACACCAAGCCACTGTGACGTAGGGGACGTGTAACCTCACACTCCAGACATACAGTTCATATCCCCGACAGATATTTTACTAGTCAGTTTTTGCTCAAAACATTGTTTCCTGACAGAAGGGCGTTAAGTGACGTTCTTTGCTCTTCTTTTAAAGAAGAAATTGAGTCTATTTCTGATAAAACTACAGATATAGCTGCACCCACGGAGACCACTTCAAACGCCACATTTTCAAACATTCAGACACTTCCGCTGATGTCACATGTGCAGCTCCCGTAGCTCCCGCTTCTCTTCTCTGATTGGATTGACAACATCTCTGCCAGGTGAAATCGGTTGTGATTGGATCTTAGCAAGATGGATCTGCAGGATTTGAGAAATGAATCAGGCAGCTCTATCTGCTCTACAAGGTTAACCCAGTCCCACTCCTGCAACCAAACATACAGAGGGAGGGAGAGAGAGACACAGGGACATTCTGGCTGGTGTGCAGCACAGTTGTTGTGTTTACACTAACAACAAACTTTTTTTTAGACTATGTTGTGTTCTGATAGAAATTGCACATTGTAAAAGTTGCATTGGTTTGTTTAAACATAATTTTTTTGCATATCTGGGCACATAATCAGTGATCCTCGTCACAATCCTGACGTCATGCATCATGTATCATTCCACATGTGCACTTAGCTCAACTTCATAACTTGCTGACTGGGATTTGACCACAGCTTTTGACTTGCTTCAGTGTCATTGTCATGGGCGAATGCAAATTCTCCGACAATTGGGTGGACAACCTGGAGTTTAAAGACTGGATCAGGCCGTAGTTGGAAATAACCGGCAGGCATTTTGTTTGGTTTGCGAAAAAAATCATCAATGTCAACTGGACAGGAGCCAACGCACTTTGGTCGCCTATGCAGTCCACTAAGCTCCAAAGTGGAATGCACGGTCGGTGAGTGCAGCTAACTTTACCACTCTGTGCTGCTGCACCGCCACCAAAACCTCCACCTCCAACACAAACTAGTGCTGTAGCACAACTACATTTATGTAAAAATTTGTTGTGATGGTTTTAAATAAAACTCTGAAGGTAGTAAAAAAAGGTATTAAAAGGTGTTAAATTTAACTTAAGGATTGCTGTGTATACCCTGACTTAAAACTGTCCATGTTCTTTTTTTGTGTTTTTTTTTAAAAAAGATGTAGAATAACAATCTGTATACAAACACTCGTAAAAAACATTTATTTGCACAAATTTATAGACACAGATACAGAACATCAAAAAATCAGATACACAAATGTAACACCATTAATAGTAAAACAACATCCAAAAAAACAAAAAGAGAAAGACAGACACAAAAATATCACACGATAAATAATGACCTGACCAAGCGGCAACCTCCGGTCTGAAAAAATGAGACAACACGGAAGTGCTATAAAGCTGCTGTTCCTCCAGTGACCGCTTGAGGCTGGTTCCAGAAGCACCGGAAGTCCTGTACAAGCAGACGGGAAAAAGGCCGTTTTCAGAGCCGAAATTAGCGTATTTAAAGCCTGGTACAAACTCTGTCTCCCGTCTGGATCGCTAATTTCGCTAACAGCACACACTGTGTGGGGGGTGAATTTTTTTCTAACTTGGCCGTTTGGAAGATGTTAGGATCAAGAGCTTACCCAATCAGAGCCACAGCTCAGACCACGTGACTGACGGGCGCCCAATAGCTGTGAGTTTGGGCACTCGTCACTCGTCCCATTTCCAATATGGCCGCGCCCGTCGTTTAGCCTCAAAACGGAGCTGCAGTAACAGACGGGTGACGTCACCGAGACTACGTCCATGTTTTATACAGTCTATGGACCTGTCATACATCCACCACATGCATAGAAATGGTCCTCTAGCTTTTTTCAAATCTCTATAAGAATTGATTCACTTGGTAAACTTTCTATGGATTAATTTGCCTTCTTTAATTTTGTCAGTCTGTCTTTTTGCAATGTGGTTAAATCAAATTTTGCAGTACCATGCAGAAGCCATACTCACCAGAACATGGTCATGGTTTGCTTCAACCGACATGTCAGACATGTGGCTGTACAGCTGTGGGAAGGACCTGGGTGACAAGTGCTGCTGTTGTTCCTCTTCCCTGAGGAGCTTTACCCTCCTTCTTATTGAGAAGGACCTGAAAGAATCTCTCTGTTGCTTGGTAAACTGCAGTGGTTCCCTGTAGATGGTTTCTGAAGGCCACCTCTGTTCTTCAAAGCAAAGAAGTGATGTACTGAGTCAACTGGGGTCAGCGCTTGTGAGCAAGGCATGCAGGTAATCTGTCTCATCTTCTTGACAATAAAGCCTGTGATGTAAGAAATGGCTGCTTCCTTGTACTCAGACAGACTGTCAACACCTGGAAGGTCAAACACATCGTCATCCTCACACACAAGAACTTCAACTGGCGTACAATGTTCATAGATGCAGGTGTTGAATGAAGGATAGCTGTGTTTTCACTGAGGAGACAGTTACCTGTGCCTCTCCTCACCTGATGCTTGTGTGCCCCTCTGAACTGCCTCACATCAGGGTTATTGTTGGAACCTCCACGTGCTCTGATAGCAGAGAAGAACAGCTCCAGGTGATCCTGGCTGAGCTTGTAGGTCAGACGGTCGCAGCAGGGTGCTCTACTAGATCTTCATCCATGGCCATTACACTTCTGGCAAAATAAAACCATAGATGGGTGGTCTCTTCTGTGTTGTATGGACATGTACGAATGTGTTGTCCCTAACTTTCATTTTGAGCCCAAGAAGAATGATTCTGTCTCATCTAAAATGGCTTTTGCGCGATCTTTTGTTGATGGCTTTATGGGGGCTTTATACCCCACTCTCCTGCGGCTGTTAAGGACATGAAAGGCCCCATCAGTTGTGCGTAAGAAATGAACTGTAGCTGCACAGCCAAAGAACTCAGGATATTAAAGCTTTTTCTCACAATACTCAATGGCATCAGTAATGCTGCAGCTAAAGAGCTGAGCCGCAAGATGGACCTTCATTTTTTGATTACGCCACTGAATGTGTACCATTTTCAGTTTTTTGTTCCAAGACGCAAACCCTCCCTCTCTAGGAGCTTGTGGAGCTCCTCAGTGTACTGCCATCTGATCTGCTGGCTGTCTCCTCTCACCTGAACTTCAGCTGTTGAAAAGATGTTGCGAAGAAGCCTGAGCATATGGCATGGATCCAAGAGGACATGGACTTTTTGAATAGGATCCTCAGGATGGAAAAAGAAGGATCTCATGTCCATGAGGTCCAAACTAACTAAGCTCTTTCATCAGCGCAAAGTTCTGTGAGGGTCAAGGGGACAACCCTGACACCAATGGCATGAAGCCTACTAAGACTCTCTAAGACTGTGTTTGCTCGCCTGTCAAGCTGTTGATGAGCAATAAGCAATGGGAATCTTCCAAGACTCATTGGTAGCAGCCACCATGAGGACTAATGCTTGTGTTGCCACAACATTCTCAATCTCACCAGCTCTGATGTCAACATAGCCGTAGATCTGGTCCCCTCCAAACTCAGTCTGCCTGTGAATATACATTTCATCCATCATCAATGAGCAAACTGTGTCTTTCCCTGCTTTCTTTTGATCAGCAACATGACTTTTTAAAGCTGTAAAAGAAGCAACAGTACATCCAGGATCTGCAGAGATGCTACTGTACCACTTCCTGATGGTTTGGGGATGAGGCAAAACCAAGACAAACTTTTCCCTGACATAGTCATAAGCTTTTGGAGAGTAAAAGTGTAGTGTGGTCGCGAACTGTTTCAAGTTTTCAGAAAAAACAGACCTCGTCTTCTTCTGGATTTTCTGAAAGATCTCTCGTGGGACATCATCAAGATTAGTGCACAGAGTGGCACATGTAGTTGCAACTAGAAGTTTCCTCTGAATCAATTTCACCACGTCTTTGAGGGAAGAAACTTTTGCCTTCAGCCTCTGTGCCTGCTGGGCTCTTAACCTGAGCTTCTTTTGAACTGCACACAGCCTTACCTCTGCAGAGGAAACCTTCCTCTTTAAGGTTCTAGGAGACTCAGAAATGATGTAACAATGATCAGCCTCGGTGAATGTCAGTAGCTGTGTGGACCTGATGTAAGAGTAATCCAAGGCTGGAATCACCCAAATCTCACCTGTCCCTTCTGGATGAAAAACACCACTGACACCAACTTTTCCCTCTACATCCACAAACATTGCTGTGTCATCAAGCACAGCATCTTGAGCAATAGAAGCCTGTTGGGGTGTGTCTTCCATCATGACTTTACCCATATCAGCAGCAAGCTTGATGGTACCATCTACATCTTCAGCCTCCTCATGGTCACTTATGACAGAACAGGGGATTTCACCAACCTCATAGGTTTTGATAGTCACGACGATAAAATTACACATTTTTCTGTTTGAATTAATAGTGCAGTCGTGCTGTCCACTTCTCTCACTTTTAGAATTTTTCTTTCAAAAAGACTATCTGAAACGTTTCAGAACCAGCTGTAGCTGCGTTGTGGACCTGGTATTATATTCTGATGTTAAATAGCCCCCACTAGTAACCAGATTACCACACACCTGTTCATTAATCCAGCGTAAAATATAAATTTCACCCTCCGAAAAAAACTGAAGAGACGACCCCTTGGATGGTCTGTTAGTGCAATTAATCGTGCAGCAAACCATATTGATCCAATATTGATAAGAAAAATACAGAACAAATGGAAAGTGCAGAAACAAAGGAACCGATCAAGGTCAGTGATTCGACTGAGCTATTAGCACCGTCACACATAGCTATTAGCCATGCTGTGCTTAGATAATGCTACACATCCACCTGTCAATCAAATTCAACCGCGCCCTTTTTATGCTAATGCATTCACAGCACCTTCCCCTCGAAACTGACATGTTAGAAAAAAACTCACTCCCCCACAGTGTTGGCCGATGTTTAACTATGGTGTTTAGACTGGTATGAAGTTTTGCACCAGGCTGAAAAGATGTTCATTTTGGCTCTGAAAATGTTTTTTTTTAGGCTTCGTGTGTACGTGACTTCCGGTTCTTCTGGGGCCAGCCTCAAGCGGTCACTTGGGGAAGAGCAGGTTTTAAACACTTCTGCATTGTCTCATTTTTGCAGACTTGAGGTTACCACCACCATTGTACGAAAGTTAAACTTGAAGAGGACCTGCTAAACAGGAAACTAGCAGCGATTGCCATTTAAATGTGCAACTCCTCTTTGATTATAATAATTATTTTTTTTGCATACACATTTTCAGATACTTTTACAATCAGGATTCATCTTAGATGACAAAGAGTTAATGTCATAAATGAATGCTCCTCTGTGGAAAGACATGGGTAACACTTTACTTGAAGGTGCGTACATAAAACTGACATAACACTGTGATAAACATGATATAACATCTGTCATTAACATGAAGACGGCTTCATGCGTGTTTATGAATGTTGCAACTTTACATTAAAAGTGACATAATTGACCAAACGACACTTAATAGCTGGGCAGATAACTGTAATAATCGTTCACTTGCGGATAAAAGCACCAAAATTGGCACACATACTCCTTAGATGTTGCTCTTTTGAGAAAACCATCTGGCCAAATGAAAACTCAAGATGGCGGCCATTTTTCAAGATGGCCACCATTGAAAATACAGTAATATTGCATTTCGCCATAGAATCCCATAAACTTGTCCTATTTGAATGATCTTGGTGTCAAATTATACATTTTTCACTATGTAGAATCCACATTTGGACCCATGGACTTACTCAGTGGCTTCCTTGTACCATATTTTAGTCCTGGAATTCTAATATTCTGCTAAATATGAGGTTTACATTATGTCTGACTCGTGGACAATGGTTGGTAGTCTATCTTAGTGTTGTTAGAGGTTTAGTGTGTGTGTGGGGTGGGGGGTGCAGTGAGGGTGTGTGTCCTCACTGCACTCACCTATATCAGTCCCAGAATCCTAATATTCAGCTAAATTTGATGTTCATGCTACGTCTAACTCGCCTAAAATGCATGGTATCACATGGGATCACTCTTTGTCTGGTCTCTACCCTTCAAGCTGTTCGGCGTGGGTGACCCTGCCAGGAGGACAATACTCCAGCCGACATAGCTCTAGGGGTCATGGAGACACACAAACTGCCCACCATGATAAGGTGATGATCCCTCCGAGGCAGGGTTCTTTTTTTTTTTTTTTTTGTTACATCTTGGGCTGTTTGGATGAGTAGGCCTATACTACAGCTTTATATATACCTATACCTCACACGTGCAGCTGCACGGTGCCCTGCAGGTCAGACCAAAAGCAGTAGCATTTGCATGGACCACAGCATTCCAACTTGCATCCACACTTGGTCAGCTGCTGGCAACTCTCTGCAATTGGTGGGAGCTCTGTCCAAACACTGTGCCACAGATCTCCTTTCTTGGTCCAGACCCAATGAGCAGGAGTCTGCGTTTCTGGTTGATATACTGTTGACTGACTCCAGATGCAGCCTGCTTGGTAGGATGCACACATGACATGTTGCTTCAGTGCTGATCAGGTTGGAGGAATGGCTTTGTATGGCCTCTGCTTCCGAGCAAACATGTCCAACCTCGCATCGTTGACACCTACAGCTGTTCTGGATCTGTCATACATCATGACCACAAACTTCTCCAGGGTTTTCAGGTCTTCATTGTCCAGTGCAGGTGGGTAATGGCTGAGTTTGCTGAAGACAGTGGAAGCCTCATCACAAACATTCCAGGTTTGCCAAGCAGACATTTTCCCTTTGCCACAGAATGCTGAAACAATATCACAGCCTGTGAATGCATGGAAGAAGAGCATCCCTTTGCTCTTTTCTGCAAGAGTACAACAAAGGTCATGAACAGGAATCCACTTCAGGTTCTGTCTTTGGCCAAAGGCAACCCACAACTGCTGCAGACCGAGCTCCTGAAGTGCCTCCAGAACCCAGAACATTGACTGCAATGACGACAACATCTGTGTCGTTGGCTTTGAGCATGATGACCTTGCTGCCTGCTTCTGTGGCATGCCTGGCATGCACAAAGATCTGGGTGTCAGCTTCTTCATGACTGCATGGTGCCACCCCAGCCAGATTGATAGTGCTGTTGCTGATAGCATCTTTTTCCTTGGTCACAATCACCACATTTGGTGAGGCCACACATGCTATCTGATCAGCCAGAAAGTTTGTGTCTGTGTGCGAGTGTTAGTAAGTGTAATCTGTGCAAATAATTTAATTATTATATATATATATATATATATATATATATATATATATATATATATATATAGAGAGAGATAGATAGATAGATAGATAGATAGATAGATAGATGGATATAATATTAATATTTAATTATTTAATTTAATATTTAATTTAGTGACATGTAATGCAGACAAGTCAAGCATGTTTTTTTGTGTGGATTTTTTTTTAACTCAGACACAATTTGGCAGGCTCACACACACACACAATCACACACACTAAACCTCTAACAACACTAAGATAGACTACCATTCATTTTACCCCAGTCAGACATAATGTAAACCTCATATTTAGCAGAATATTAGGATTCCAGGACTAAAATATGGTACAAGGAAGCCACTGAGTANTAATATTTAATTATTTAATTTAATATTTAATTTAGTGACATGTAATGCAGACAAGTCAAGCATGTAAAAAACACACCTAAAAAAAAATTGAGTCTGTGTTAAACCGTCCGAGTGTGTGTGTGTGTTAGTGTGTGTGATTTGGAGATTGTTGTGATTCTATCTGATGGTAAGTAAAATGGGGTCAGTCTGTATTACATTTGGAGTATAAATCGTCTTATAATCCTAAGGTCCTGATTTTATACCATGTTCCTTCGGTGACTCATAGTCCATGGGTCCAAATGTGGATTCTACATAGTGAAANAATATTAATATTTAATTATTTAATTTAATATTTAATTTAGTGACATGTAATGCAGACAAGTCAAGCATGTTTTTTTGTGTGGATTTTTTTTTAACTCAGACACAATTTGGCAGGCTCACACACACACACAATCACACACACTAAACCTCTAACAACACTAAGATAGACTACCATTCATTTTACCCCAGTCAGACATAATGTAAACCTCATATTTAGCAGAATATTAGGATTCCAGGACTAAAATATGGTACAAGGAAGCCACTGAGTATGTCCATGGGTCCAAATGTGGATTCTACATAGTGAAAAATGTATAATTTGACACCAAGATCATTCAAATAGGACAAGTTTATGGGATTCTATGGCGAAATGCAATATTACTGTATTTTCAATGGTGGCCATCTTGAAAAATGGCCGCCATCTTGAGTTTTCATTTGGCCAGATGGTTTTATCTAAAGAGCAACATCTAAGGAGTATGTGTGCCAATTTTGGTGCTTTTATCCGCAAGTGAACGATTCTCCTGTAATATGCAATTATCTGCCTAGCTATAATGACAACATTCATAAACATGCATGAGGCCTTCTTCAACTTAGTGACAGAAGTTATCTCATGTTTATGATGGTGTAATGCTAGTCTTATGTATATACCCTCGGCTAAAGTGTTACCATGACATGTACCCGCATGAAACATACACACATTAAATTTATACCGGAGGGAAGAAAATTTACATTTAAATTTATTATGTGATAAGCCACAAAATATTTTATACTGAATTTTGCTGGGTCACCTTTAAGTTTTCTGGCCTCTACCAATGCACAAAATCAACAAAGTTAAAATTAGTGAGAATGAAGCCGATGACTTTAAAGTTTAAATCTGTGTTTTATTAGCAACACAACTGGGAGCACAGCAACATTTAAAAAAGTGAACAAACAAACAATTGCTGCATGGTGAACCAAAAACAAGCACCTGTACATTAAAAAAAAAAATTGTAAATAAGTCACTGCCTAGGACTGACTCCTGTGGGTGCTCTGGCTGTGCCCACCATTTCTGTCAGACGCCAGCTGCAGCTACCTGGTGATAAGGCGCTTAATTCCTTCTGACTGCGTCTAAAAAAATCAAAAGACAGGGGACATGACTATATGATGTTATTGAGTGTAGGGAGTCCCAGTTGAGCCTCGCTATCAGATGTATTTTAATGCTGCTTGAAGGAGTGTGTAAGAGAACAATTATGATAACAGGAGACAAAAAGGTGGCGTTGCTCGTTCAGCTTACAAGCTTTATTCACATTCTTTTTGGGACAGTTAACAGCTGATGTCAACAATTCAATTTTAAAGTTTGCTCTATCAAGCACTCTTCTCATCCACATAAGGATAAAACTGAAAATGGGTTTCAATGACAGACAAAATTCACAGAAAACATCTTGGAAAACATAGTTCCATTTAAAGTCATGTTCTTGACCACAACAAGAAGACGGAAGACACAGAAGACAGAGGACATGACTATATGATGTTACTGAGCGAACAATGAAACATCATTTGGTTGTCACCCACACTGCAGATGTCAAGCACTGACACCCACCCAAAACCACATCCTTCAAAGTGAGGCCTTTGAGGGCAGGTGTTTGGTTTGCCCCACTCCAATTTATTTATCTTGCCAGTGAGGTCTTGATGGTTCTCTTCAGGACCCGCCTAACAGTGTCCTTGAGGGACATGCGCCCAACAAAGGCAAGTAGTACTGTCTTAAATACAGATGTACCAGATTAGTTATTTAAGGAAACCAGCAAAGAACTGTGATAAATATTTCCAAGGGTGTGGGGTCTGGCTAATACCATGATTGACAGTCCAACTGGAGAGTCTTGGGATTTTCAAAGTATAGATTAGTTGAATTCATTAATTTCTAATTATGTATACATGCACAAAAACACTCAGACATCAGACTGCTGAAAGAAAACAATCATTTCTACTTTAACCTGTTGGTCAGTGAAAAAGTAGAATGTAGCGGACAGTAAAACAAAGACCCAATCATCAAATGAAGCCAACAGTACACAAGAACAGCTGATTTTACCATCTCTTGACCAAAACAGAAACACACACACGCATAGGCTGCACACTTCACACAGTGCTCACAGTGGAAACAGTGATGCTTCACAGCCTGACCAAAGGTGGACCCACCATTCATTCACTAAGATGTTTTCACCCCTTCAAAAAGGCTGCATCTGTTGCCTAGCAACCCTGATTGAAAGTTTTACTATGATCATTATAACAGGTAAACAGTACTGAAGTATTACTATAGTAATTTCTTTAAACAGTGTATCATGCGTCTCTTTGAATTTCACTCTGGTATATTGGTCACACCACTGTTTACTTTAAGACACAGCCCACTATTTAGATTGGAAAGTTATGATTAAGGTGCATCTTATACACCAGATTATATGGAATTTTTGGAGGGAAAAGAAAAATCATCAGCTGACTTTAGAGAAAAAAGTATCTTGTTACAAGAGCATTCATAGATATGTACTAGAGTCAAGAGTAAATTATTAGTCTTTCAGATACAGTGGAGTTAGGCGTTATGTTTTCCCAAAAAATACACCCAAGCAAAATACATTTATAAGATATTTCTCCTATGATCAGAAATAATCCAGGTGTGACAGACACCGTTAAACAGTAATGACTAACTGTAAAGGAATGAGCTGATTGGTGCATAACTCAACAAGTTCTTCTTCTCCTCCGGGTGCCTCAACATCCCCTGCAATTTTTGTCGCTCCTCAATAGTTGAAAGAAGGAGCCCTAAATATGTTGGATCTGGTGGGATGTCTGGGGCAGTTTGGGTGCTTGAAATCTTTTGGAGCTGCACTAAGATGTGCAGCTGCCGCTCTCTGATCAACTTCATTTTGATCAGAATCTCCTTGGCAATTACTGTGAGAAAACAATAAGCAGACACAGCAGATAAATGGTAGGTCTTGACCGATGTATGGTAACTGAGCGATCTGTATTTGGACGACTGAAGAACACCGCTGTGCTCCTGCACACGCATCATATGATGTCAAAAGCTGGAATAATAACTGATGAGTGATGAGACACGATATGTTCTGACCACTGTGACAGTTAATTAGAGAACTGAATGGAAGTATGCAGCTAGAATAAAGGATTTCGTTGGTCAAATGGAAACTGTTTGAAAAGAGCTAAGGCCCACATTATTTGGGAAGTCAAATGTAATACTTCAAAGTAAAATAAATTTAAGATTTGATGTAATTTTTGTATAGGCCTGAATGGCACTGACGTCCAGTGTGCTATAAAGACACTTATTTTCAGCATCACTGGTTGTTTTAAAGCCAAAAACTCTTAGCAGTTTCCTGAAAGGGTTATTTTTTCTGTTAACAAAAAAATGTGTTTCCAGCTAAATGCAGTGGTGAGAGTTATTTTCTTGAAAGCAGCAGAGAAACTTAAACATTTGTTGGGAAAAAAATGCAAATACAAAGGCAAATGAGATCGATATCTTCAAAATATCAGGCGTCACCAGGTCTGATAGATAGATAGAGAGAGAGAGAGAGAGAGAGACGGGATGGGCTTAATCCCCTGAAGATGTTCAGGATACAAGTGCATGTAGTGGGCAAGCAGAAAAGTTTTGAAGTCCCTCAGATTACATACCTGCTAACAGTGAAGTGTGAAAGAGAGGGGATACTTTTGAGGATTTAAGAAAACCCTCCTTTAGCCAGCAACCCCAACAACATATGGCTGAAGCTGGCCCAATCCTTACGCTTCATTTGCAAACACACTGTTGCTTCAGCCAAATCAGTTCTTAATACAGCAATATAGTTTCTGATGTTGTTGTTTTTTATTTTAGTGAGATCTCTTACTCTATATTATGATGCTAGAACCATTACACTCCTATCATTCAGTTTAGGATACACGATTCATTTGGACCATCAAGCTTTGTCTGTACTGTATGTGCTTCTACTTTTTTGATGTCATTTATACAGAACTTTCATCCTGGAGGGGGACGTTTGTTTGTTTTTTTAATCAAAAACGCCAATAATTTAGAGGGGAGGGGGGCTTTGAGAATATTAGGTTAAATAATATAGGTAGCCTTCAGAACCCCTAAAATAGGTCTACCGAGATCACTGGTTTCAATCAGTGGGCATTTACCTTTTTTAACAGTATTTCCACAGGCTGAAATTCACAGGAATCGTGGTACTTCAAAAAAATTCTCTCCCTATGGCAGTGTGCAAGGGTACATAAGAACCCTTAGAAATTATATATTTCTGTGCAAATCTATTGGTGGGAAAGCCATACCAGGTGTGAAACAGTTTTAAGTCTCAAAAATCTTTAATGGACAGGCCCTAATTCAACGTAAAAAAATTTAGTCGAGTCAAAGTAAACCGAGAGAGAACACTTTGTAGAATTACTACCTGCTGGAATGCACAATTGATGATCTGTTAGTGTGAGACCTGTGTGACAGAAGACCTAGCTTCTTGTGGTGTGTTCTAAAATAATAAAGAAAGAAAGACGATTTAATCTCATGCCAAATTACTCTTGAGAAGCTGTCTTACCTCTTTTTCTTGTTAAGGTGCTGGAGGGGTGCTCCTCTGGGTGTGACCAGTGCTGATGGTATCAGGGACTGGGGATCTTAGTGGTGGACTACCAGTTAAAATGGACGGAGGGCTCAAATGTGACCACTCTGCTGATTCCAAAATATGAGCGGGCCAAAATTGAGGGCCAGCAGCAAATTAAATGTACGAGTCCCATCACTTCAACTACTGGCCCAGGAATGTGTCTTTTGGTTTGAAAAATGAATGTAAAAAAAAAATTACTTTCAAAATCAGGCAAAGCAACAGTTGTGATGCAAAAGGAATACATTAAAAAACATTTTCTACTCAGCTAAGACGTCACTTTGGGCTCCAGGAAACACCTCTCTTAACGCCCTTACATGCTAACCCTCTGTTCCCTCCCTCTATTTTGAACCAATCATTTACAACTTGGGGAGATCATGGAATTGTCTCTGTTAAGCATCTTTACATCAATGGTATTTTTGCTTCATTTGATCAGTTAGCTTGTGTATTTAACCTGCCGAGAACTCACTTCTTCAAGTAATTGCAGGCTCAAAACTTTGTCCGTAATAACTTCCCTGGTTTCCCTGCTATCCCTTCAAATACTCTAATTGACACTATTTTAAATATAAATCCTGTCCTCAAAGGTACAATCTCTAAGTTATATAATATCATTTTTGAGTGTAAATCTTGAGTCTCTGACAAACTAGAAATAACCTGGTCTGAAGATCTCGGCACAGAGATGAGCACTGAGATTTGTCAGTCAGCTCAAAGACGTGTTCATACTTCCTCCATTTGTGCAAGTCATAGAGTTTTACAATGCAAGGTAATCCATAGAGCTCATTGGTCTAAGAGCAAATTAGCTCACATCTATCCCGATATTGATCCTAGTTGTAATAGACGCCATACAGGACCAGCCAGTCTTGCACACATGTTTTGGACCTGTCCAGCACTCTTTCAGTATTGGAAATTGGTATTTACTTCATTCTCTGTCATCACATCCATCACCATCCTTCCCTCTCCACTGGTTGGCCTATTTGGTGTCTTGCCCTCCAATCAGACAATGCCTATCCACTTTGTTGATTTTATAGCCTTCCTCTCGTTGATAGCAAGGCGTGCTATTTTAATGCAGTGGAAAAGCCCCAACCCACCCTCTCACTCCAAATGGATTAAGGATGTCTTAACCTTTATGAAACTGGAAAAAATTAGGTACTCACTGCGAGGTCTAGATACAAAATTGAACAAAATATGGTCACGTCATAGAGCATGTTAGATCCTCCAACTGGATATTGATATTGACCCTGTTGACTGAACAACCCTCTCGGCACATATCTGTTGAGTGCTACCTCTTTTATCAATGACGTGGAACGTATAGTGTGGCAGTTACCACTATTCTCATGTAAATACCACCTTTTGTGTGTGTGCGTATGTCTTTTTTTTTTCTTTGTTTTGTTTTTTTGTTTTGTCTTGTTTTGTTTTATTTTTTTTTTATATTTCTTTTAGATCTAGTTGCATAATAATATCCTCTTGGAACCCTTATAGTTTTGCCATTGTCTATTTGAGGTGTGATACCGCTTAACATATTTTAAATTTGGACACTATGCAATTGATCTTTTGAACGTGTAACCATTGTGTTTATATGTGTTGAAAAATGTACTTGAAAACCTAATAAATAAATCATAAACAAAAACCATTTTCTTTTTCATGAAGTTCTTCATCTCAGAGGAACTTTAAAAGGCCCAGTTGTTGAATATCATTACATATGTATCTTTGTCACACACACACACACTGGATGACAGACACATCAGTTGAAGAATTGACACTGAGCCAACTCTTTATACATCTGTTTTATTATTGTAAAATATTTATCCAATAACCAATTTTTTCACCCAACCTTTTAGAGCTTCTGAAGAGCTCATGTTTCTGTACATGTAACAAAACAAAACACAATGTGAAATTTAAAATGAGTTAAAAAAAGACTAATACTCTTGAATCTATTGTCTACATAACAGTCAGCACAAATACCATCATCATTTTAAAACAACTTAAGAGATAAGGCACACTGAAGAAAGAATAATTACACTAATACAGACCAAAACAATAAACTCTCATGCATCTTTGTATTAAAATCCTTCATATTTACAGTATTTAAGTGGTTTAGAAGTATCAAGTGGTTGGAGTTTGTGTTTCAAATAAAGTTTTGTAGCTATAAAAATGCTTGGTGTGTTAGAGTCACTTTTGTCTAGTCTTGCCAGCGTATACTTCAAAAAGAGGAAGTCAGTTTTTAAGTCTAGAAGTTAAAAACCTCACAAGCAGAAATTCATTCTAACTCTGGCAGATCTATCCTTCAGCATAGGATTGGAAAAAGGCTTCAGCGGTGCAGGATGCTCTATCTAAGCTCCTTCTGTTTAAGAAAACATTTTGAATTTGGTGCCATCCAGAGGAGAGATCATCAGCCGGGCGGAGCCGGGGGAGTGCAGGGGCCGCCAGTAGTTTCTCCAGATGACGGTGCACACTCGGAAAACCAGCAGAACACACGCCAGCACCAGCAGAACAACTACACAGCACACAGGAGGAGGAAACACCAGATCATATAAGAGGCTGTATGTAATGACACCACATTCAAAGAACCCACCAGTGCTTGGAAATGATGAAAGCTGTG
>RPOG01003536.1:0-61343 GCA_008086565.1 Thalassoma bifasciatum | reverse complement strand
AAAATAAAACATACTTGTCAAGTTTTTGGAATGAGATAATATCTTAACACAATAAATAAGACGAGTAGTTTTTTCTCGCCCCATTGATGGAAGTCAGAAAAATTTCAGGTATTTCAAAAAGTTACAAAGGGAATGGAATAGCTCTGATATTTTACAGTTTAGTTGAGTTGAAGTTCTGGAAAGTTTCCGGAGTTCAGGAAACCAAATTTTCATCCTGACTTTACCTGGAATTTTCCTGCCACCCTTCTAAAAAGATTTCTACTCATTGTCAGGTGAGCTGGTGTGTGAACGCAGCAGATAAAACTCTGAAAAATATCAAAATCCATCCAAGTGTTCATATCTTATTTTGGAAAATTGTCTCTTAAGACCTGATCAGTGCCACACTCACCTGACAAGAACACAGAAATATCTGACTGCAAGATCTTTAGAGACAAAAATGATGCTTTTTTGTAAAGAGTAAAAAAAAAATGAATGTGTCAAGTTCTTTTAAAAAATGCCTGAAAACATGAATCAGACGAGTTAAATATTTTGCACCACATGGGCAGATTTCAGGTATTTCAAAAAGTTATAAAAAGGATAAAATCAAACAGATGAAGTCTCAGATGTCCTGACGAGTTCCCAGAATTTTGCAGTACACAACACAAACAACTACATTTTTCATCCTGACTTTTCCCAAACTTTTCCTGACAGCTCTCTGGTAAAATTCCTGCTCAGTGTCAGGTGAGCTGGTGTGTGAACGCAGCAGGTAAAACTCTTACAAAGGGAAAAATCAGACAATTGTTTACGTCTAACGTCAGAAAAAGAACATTTTTTTGACCTGATTTGTGCCAAACTCACCTGACAAGTACAGAAAAATGTCCGATTTCAAGATATTAAAAGACAAAATTTACTCTTTTTTTGTTATGAGTAAGAAAAAACCAAACTCATTAAGTTCAGACGAGTGACATATTTTTGCACCCCAGGGGGAAATTTCAGGCATTTCAAAAAGTTATAAAATGAAAAAATGGAGCAGATGAAGTGTCACAAGTCCTGACAATTTCCCAGAATTTTGCAGTGAGCTACACGAGTAACTAAATCTTTCATCCTGACTTTTTCCAAACTTTTCCTGACAGCTCTNGTCCTGCTCAGTGTCAGGTGAGCTGGTGTGTGAACGCAGCAGGTAAAACTCTGACAAAGGGAAAAATCAGACAATTGTTTACGTCTAACGTCAGAAAAAGAACATTTTTTTGACCTGATTTGTGCCAAACTCACCTGACAAGTACAGAAAAATGTCCGATTTCAAGATATTAAAAGACAAAATTTACTCTTTTTTTGTTATGAGTAAGAAAAAACCAAACTCATTAAGTTCAGACGAGTGACATATTTTTGCACCCCAGGGGGAAATTTCAGGCATTTCAAAAAGTTATAAAATGAAAAAATGGAGCAGATGAAGTGTCACAAGTCCTGACAATTTCCCAGAATTTTGCAGTGAGCTACACGAGTAACTAAATCTTTCATCCTGACTTTTTCCAAACTTTTCCTGACAGCTCTTTGGAAAAAGTCCTGCTCAGTGTCAGGTGAGCTGGTGTGTGAACGCAGCAGGTAAAACTCTGACAAAGGGAAAAATCAGACAAGTGTTCAGGTTCTTTTTCAGAAAAAAAATCATTGTTTTTGAGCTGATTTGTGCCAACATCATCTGACAAGTACAGAAAAATGTCCAATTTCAAGATATTAAAAATGAAAACACCTGAATGTGAAGGTTCTTTTGGGGTTTGTTTTGTTTTTGCACCACGTGGGGAAATTTCAGGCATTTCAAAAAGTGATAAAAAGGATAAAATGGAGCAGATGAAGTATCAGACGCTCTTACAAGTTCTCAGATTTTTTCAGGGAGCTTACCAACGCCTACATTTTTCATCCCAAACTTTTCCTGACTAAGGGAAAAAAATCAGACAATTGTTTACGTCTAACGTCAGAAAAAGAACATTTTTTTGGACCTGATTTGTGCCAAACTCACCTGACAAGTACAGAAAAATGTCCGATTTCAAGATATCAAAAGACAAAAATTACTCTTTTTTGTTATGAGTAAGAAAAAACCAAACTCAATAAGGATGATATCTGAATACATAAATCACACGAGTGAAATATTTTTGCACCCCAGGGGGAAATTTCAGGTATTTCAAAAAGTTATAAAATGAAAAAATGGAGCAGATGAAGTGTCAGATGTCCTGACAATTTCCCAGAATTTTGCAGTGAGCTACACGAGTAACTAAATCTTTCATCCTGACCTTTTCCAAACTTTTCCTGACAGCTCTTTGGTAAAATTCCTGCTCAGTGTCAGGTGAGCTGGTGTGTGAACGCAGCAGGTAAAACTCTGACAAAGGGAAAAATCAGACAATTGTTTACGTCTAACGTCAGAAAAAGAACATTTTTTTGACCTGATTTGTGCCAAACTCACCTGACAAGTACAAAAAAATGTATGATTTCAAGATATCAAAAGACAAAACTTACTCTTATTTGTTATGAGTAAGAAAAAAACCAAACTCATTAAGTTCAGACGAGTGAAATATTTTTGCACCCCACGGGGAAATTCCAGGTATTTCAAAGTTATAAAATGAAAAAATGGAGCAGATGAAGTGTCAGATGTCCTGACAATTCCCCAGAATTTTGCAGTGAGCTACACGAGTAACTAAATCTTTCATCCTGACTTTTTCCAAACTTTTCCTGCCAGCTCTTTGGAAAAATTCCTGCTCAGTGTCAGGTGAGCTGGTGTGTGAACGCAGCAGGTAAAACTCTGACTAAGGGAAAAATCAGACAAGTGTTCAGGTTCTTTTTCAGAAAAAAAATCATTGTTTTTGACCTGATTTGTGCCAACATCATCCGACAAGTACAGAAAAATGTCAGATTTCAAGATATGAAAAAAGTAATCACCTGAATGTGAAGGTTTCTTTTGTTTTTTTTTTGGTTTTTGCACCACGTGGGGAAATTTCAGGCATTTCAAAAAGTGATAAAAAGGATAAAATGGAGCACATGAAGCATCAGACGTCCTTACAAGTTCTCAGATTTTTTCAGGGAGCTTACGAACGCCTACATTTTTCATCCCAAACTTTTCCTGACAAAGGGAAAAATCAGACAATTGTTTACATCTAATGTCAGAATAAGAACATCTTTTTGACCTGATTTGTGCCAAACTCACCTGACAAGTACAGAAAAATGACCGATTTCAAGATATCAAAAGAGAAAAATTACTCTTTTTTTGTTATGAGTAAGAAAAAACCAAACTCAATAAGGATGAGGTCTGAATACATAAATCACACGAGTGAAATATTTTTGCACCACGTGGGGAAATTTCAGGCATTTCAAAAAGTGATAAAAAGGATAAAATGGAGCAGATGAAGCATCAGACGTCCTGACAAGTTCTCAGAATTTTTCAGGGAGCTTACGAACTACATTTACCAACTACATTTTTCATCCCGAACTTTTCCTGTCAGCTCTGGTAAAATTCCCGCTCAAAATCAGGCGCGTGGTCGGGATTCGTCGTGTTTTTTTTGAAAATATCTTTGGTTCAGTTTGTTTTGGTGATTTTTCAAATGCTCAGACTTTTACTTAAAGTACAGAAGGTTTGTTTGTTTGTTTCTTTTACAGAGACTCAGCAGCAGAGTTTTCCTCGCCGCTCGCCGCCGCTGAGGAATCTGGTTCTGTTTAAACCTGCGTAAGAAGACGACGGCGCTGGAGATAAATCCTTAGAACTTAAGAACAGGAATCGAGTGTGTGTGACTCTCTCACCCATAAATATCGTCTTTGTCCCTCTTCACCGTGTCCCCCACGCCGCCGCCGCCGCCCATGCTGCTGCTCGTGTGAGTGGACTGGGCGTACTGGTGAGGTGGGTAAGCACCGCCCCCAGCGGCGGCGGCGGCAGCAGCCAGGTGAACGGCCTGTAGAGAGCGGGCGGCGGCGGCGGCAGCGTGGTGGTGGTGATGGTGGTGTGGATCTCCGTACACGCCGCCAACGCCAACGCCATCCAGGCCGTAGTGAGCCAGGTCTTCATACTGGAACAGAGACAAAAGCCGTGACCTTTGACCTCAAGAGGAAACTGTTCTCAGCCTCTTTATACGAGAAGAAGAGTCGTGGTTAAAATAAAACAGAGAGACTTCAGAGAAAAGAAAAAAGAAGTTTCACTGTTTTACTTCTTAGAAACAAAGTGAAAAGTTTTGTCAACTTTTGTTACAAATCTAAACTTTTCATCAGGATAAAAAAAAAAGTTTAAAACAAACTTTACTTTACACAAAACAAGACCAACAAAAGAATGAGATTAAAGAATTAAGTAAAAAACAAAAGAAATATAAAAGATAAAAGAATGAAAAGCAGATTAAAAACACATCCTGAAATTTCTGAAAAAAAATTAAGTTGACGTTCATATAAACGGAATTAAACAGAAAAAAAATCAAACTAACACAAATGTGATCAAGAAGAAAAGTTCTGATTTTTTTGTACGATCTTTCACAAATTCCCTCAAACATAAAAAAGTGTTTAAATATATAAAATCTCACCATGAACATGTCACCAATCAAAAAGCTACAGATGTTTCTGTCTTTTTGTCCACGTCGTTAATGATCACATAAAAAAAAAAACAGTTTATTTTTTCAACACTTTATCTTGACACAGTAATAATAATAATAAATTTTATTTATAAAGCGCTTTTCAAAAACTCAAAGTCGCTTTACATCGAAAAGTTAAAAAGAACAAACAGATAAAACAATATTTTACATGGTAAAAATAATAACAGTGCAGGTTAAAAACAGTTTTAAAAAAAGGAAAATGGACGAGGAAAAGTGGAAAAGTGGAACGAGAGAAGAAATCAAAGCAGGAAAATTTATGAAACAAGGATGATGTTAAAGAAAAACGTATTTTTGGGACAAGTTAGTCAAAGTAAATGTTGTTTCTTTACTTTTGTTTGTAGTTTTTTTTCCTGTTTTTGATTTTTTAAACATTTTAGACCCTGCCTGTAAAATCTGAAAACATGTTTTTAAGGTTTTTAAAGAATCCTGACTCGTCTGCAGAAACAAACTGAGTCTTTGTGTCTTAAAAAAAAAAAACTCCTGACGATCACACGCAGCTGAATTTAAAGGCCGATGAGGTTTTTCTTTACAAAACTAAAACTGAGAAACTGAAAACTGCAGCACAAACACTTCAGAGAAACTTTTCTGTGCAGAGACTGAAGAAAATATTTCACTTCTTCAGCAGAAACAGTTCGTGTCTTTGGAAACAGGACGTGATGGAGAGAACTTTTCAAAAACACAGAAAAGTTTTAAAGTCAGAATAAAACTCAGAATAAAAACTGAAACATGATTTTTAGTCCTCGTTAATTAAAAAACATGCAGCTGTTTTTCCTAATAAGCTCAGATTCTCGTGCTCCCCTCCCCCTCAGCAGCTCAGAGGAAACTTCAGCCGAACGATGAGACGCTCGACTTTTTACGGAGAAACTCAACTTTTCATCAAAGTAAGAAACACAAAAGTTTTTGTAAAGTTTCAAAACCTGACTCTGTTTGGATTTAATGTGAATTAAAGACAGATTTTTATCTCAAATCAAAACTTTTTTTAATTGTAACTTTTGATCATTCAGAGTTTTTTATTATTTAAAGATTGTTTTTAATCATCTTTTTGTTTAATTTCATTGGAAATCTTGTTTTTATTTTAGAGTTATGTTACTCTACTTCTCTATTTCATTTGAAAACACTTTAAATTTTGAATCTTGTTTTTTTAATTTTACTGTGTGGACACCTCTAATGAGCTTTCTTGGACAGCAATAATGACAATGAACTTTAGAGTATGAGAGCCACCATATTTCTATTATTATTAATTTATTTATTTATTTATTTATTTATAATCTATACTATTATTTTTATTATTCTGAACTCATTTTGTATTATTTTATTTAAATATGTTGTGCCATTATTTTCTTTATGCATTATTGTCTATATTATTGTTTTTAGTTTTATATTCATGTTCATCTCTGTTGAAAAATAATAAAAACATTGTTCAAAAAAAAAAAGGAAGTGTTCTTATGTTGAAAATGTGTTTTATTAAAGTTATATCACTCTAATTTTCTTTGTTATCAAAAAACACTTAAAATTTTAAGTCTATAATTTTTTTGTAAATCCTATGTTAAAGGAAGTATTCTTAGAATAAAATAGTGTTTTTCAAAGTTGTGTGCTTCTACTTCTTTTTTTTAATCCAATAATACTTTACATGTTTTTATTTCAAACAGTAAAAATATAAATAAATAAAAAAAACAAGAGGAAAAAGTCTGAACTCATGTCAAAATCAA
Organism: Thalassoma bifasciatum; assembly: GCA_008086565.1. Classification (NCBI taxonomy): domain Eukaryota; kingdom Metazoa; phylum Chordata; class Actinopteri; order Labriformes; family Labridae; genus Thalassoma; species Thalassoma bifasciatum. Next base: position 55,039 of record RPOG01003536.1, on the reverse strand, counting down.
AAACATTATTTTTACACTTAATGAAAAACACTTTTTTGTTTTAGACTGAGACTGTGAGAAAAACTTGATGGGTAAAAAACAAAATCGAAACGTATTTTTAATTTTACTTTAAAAGAAGTGTTCTTATGTTGAAAATGTGTTTTATTAAAGTTATATCACTCTAATTTTGCTTTGTTATCCAAAAACACCTTAAATTTAAGTTTATATTTTTTTGTAAATCCTATGTTAAAGGAAGTATTCTTAGGATGAAATAGTGTTTTTCAAAGTTGTGTGCTTCTACTTCTTTTTTTTAATCCAATAATACTTTACATGTTTTTATTTCAAACTTATGTCAAAATCAAAAACATTATTTTTACACTTAATGAAAAACACTTTTTTGTTTTAGACTGTGAGAAAAACTTAATGGGTAAAAAACAAAATCGAAACATTTCTATTCTCTCGAGCAACAGGTTACTCTTTGTGTTTTTTTGTGAAAGTTTTGTTTCTGGTTTTTTTTTGTCCCTCAACCCTAAAAGTAAAGTTTTTTAAAGTTTACCTGAAATAAAATGAGCTTTATAAATAAAGAAACTTTTTTTCCAGACCACAAAAAAAAGCCTTCACAGCAGAAGAAAAAGAATTGCTGTAAATATCTTTATTCATTAAATAGAAATTAAAAATGTTTCAGGCTCGTTTGTATTAAAGTTGATGAAAGTGGTTTAAAGGAACATTTCGCTGTTTTTGTTTCAGTTTGTTTTCGTTCAGGAGAAACAATCACGTCTAAAAAATAAAGTTTGAAAATGTCAAAGATGTTGACACTGAAGTGTTTTATGTGTTTTATGTGTGTGTGTGTGTGTGTGTGATCAATAAAACGCTGTTTGAACTTTGACCTGTTGAAAAACCCCTAAAAAAAACTATTCTGATTTTATTTTTTACACTTTTTTAATTGCATGTTTTGATTTTTATAAAACTTTTTTAACACCAGCAACGACTCCATCTGAAGATTTCCATCAAAAACAAACTGAAAACATGTTTTTTTTATTCACACACACACACACACACACACACACTAAACGCGTGACTAATGACGTGTTTATGCGGGTTATTAAAGTGTGAAGTGTTGCACAAACTGACTCCAGATCAGTCTAAAAAATTCAAACCTACTCTAAGCACGAAATGAGTTCTTCAATTTTTTTAATTCCATTAAAACACTTTCCTCAATTTTGAATTTGTGATGTTTTTATTTTAAATAAATTAACGTGACAACTGTTTTTTTTCCTCATCTGTCCGAAACTTTTTTTGTTTAACGTAAATTCAAAACATAAAGTTGATTTTTTAGTATTTTACTTTTCTACTTTATTAAAGTAAATTCTAGCCTGTTCTTATATTCAGTGTTTGGCTGAATAAATAAACAGTTTTTCCATAACTTGACCCAAAATTACTCTTCTTCTTCTTCTTCTTTTAAATAAAAACATGAAGTTTAATATGAGTTCTTGGTGAAAATAAGTTTGTGTGCCTTTATTTTTTCTGCACTTGAACCAAACTTAAGTTTAATGAATATTTCTGCGTAGAGAAAAATTATCACATGAGTGGTTTGAATATTACAAAACTTTGACTTCTCTGATTTTTGTAGGTTCATTTCTGCTTTTGTTCTTGTTTTTTGTCATGAAATTAAAACTCCATCTGTTGAGTTTCTCTGATCAAACGTTTTAATCTGAACTCGGGGCGGAAACATTCTCCTTTCTTTTCTCTTTGCGCTTTAATCAAAAGTTGATTTTTACGCACCCGTTGCGCCATCAGTCCCGCTTCTCCGCCCGGACTCCAGGTGACTCCAACGGGGTAAAAAAAACACACATCCAACCCCCGAGGAACCGGGGTGATAATCACTTAATCCCGTGTCCAAAGCGCGTATCCGAGTCCGACCGCGAGAGGAAACGCGGAGAAAAACCCGCTCCGCGAAAATCCGCCTCCAGCGGCTCCAGCGGCTCCAGCAGCTCCAGCCCGGGCAGACCCTGACCTGCTCCCGGCCTCCGAGACCCAACAGCAAGCGGGGAGCACGCGGGGAACACGCGGGGAGCACGCAGGCCTGATCGGATCAGGTCGGATCCGGCGCCGGGGTTGCGGTGCCGCGGACCCGCCCGCTGCGCTCTGAGCCGGGGCGGTGCGGCGCTCCTTCTGCGCGGAGGTGCGTTCAAATCCCCATCGCAGCTCCGGCAGAGCGGCTTCCTCCTCCCTCAGCAGGCCGGCCTGGTGTGAGGGCAGAGGAGGAGAGGAGGAGAGGTGGAGGAGGAGGAGGAGGAGGGGTGGAGGAGCCGTTTCTTCTCCCGCTTAAAGGCGCAGACACGATGCGCGTCCCCGTTTAACAGACTCTGAGGATTTATCCAAACTACACACTCCTCTTTAGTGTTTCCTGTTGAGTTTTAACATGTAACTTCTTCTTTTTTTTTTTTTTTTTTTTTTTAAAGGCACCAAACATGTTTTTTCACCACAACAATGAAACAAAAGTCGTTAAAGTCAGAAACAAAGTGACAGACTTCTGGAGGAGAAACCCACCCGGATCACCAGCTGAGTCCTGACACGTTCACGGACCCTGAGGGCTCCTGCTTTACAACCTGGCAATTAGTCTGTGGTGAGTTAATTAGCTGCAAATGTGTTAGTTAGTCCTGAGCGCGCGCTGCAACACGGCGTGAAGCGGAACAAGAGGAAGGAGCAGCTCAAAGAAGAAGAGGAGGTTCAGCTGCTGTAAACAATCTGTTTGTTTGTTTACTTTCAACTCAAAGGACCTTTAATGCTGAAGGTGAAGTCTCCCCCTGCTGGACATTAGAGGACACAAACAAACAAAGGCCTGGATTAAGTTCAGACACACACAGACAAATATAAAAATACAAGAGTGTTTGAAAGCACAGAAAGATTGAAGCTGTTGTGTGAAACGCAAATAATAAAAAAAAACAATGATTTGTTAATCCTGATTAACCTTTATTCAATTAAATACACTAAAAAGACAAGATATTTATTCTTCAAACTGATCAACTTTGACTGATAAAGTTGCTGATGCTGAAAAAACAGCTGTTTGGATCATTCCACAGGTGAACAGGTTGATTTAAACAGGTGAGTGTCATGATTGGAGCCAGGTTCAACACTTTGTCAACAACTGCGTGAGCAAATAGTCCAACAGTTTAAGAACAATGTTTCTCAACTTTGTCCAACTGCAGGAATTGATGGATTTCATCATCTACAGACCATAATATCATCAAAAGATTCAGAGAATCTGGAGAAATCTCTGCACGTAAGCAGCAAGGCTTTGAAAAAGAAAAAAAAAGTCCGAATTTTAAGAAAAATGTAGAATTCAGAGTAAAAAGTCAAAATCCTGAGATGTCCCAAACTCTGACGTCTCTTAGAATAAACTCCTGAAAAGATTTTATGGAAGCTTTTTTCCCCCTAGTCGTCTTAATCCTCTCTGGTTCGTCTTTTCATCAGGGCTGAACGGTTTTAGAGAAAGATCTAATACAGCGATTTCAATTAGATTTACAATTTTCTTTAAATCAAACTTAAGTGAAATTTTCACATTGTACAGAAACATTTACAAAAAATCACATCAAACCATTGAAACATTAAAAGCTTTTTACTCTAATGTGAGGATGAAAATAAAAACTGAAGGTAAGAATTGTTTCCAACTTTGTGATAAAAGGTCAATATTTTAATATTAAAAGTGGAAATTTTGAGAATTAAAGACAAATTTCTGAGACAAAAAGTCAATAAACTTCCAGAGTTTAAGAAATCAATTTAACATTATGTGAAAAAAAAGTCCAAACTTTCTCATTTAAGGTCATTTATGCCATGCTGCATTAAAAACCCACATCATTGTGTAAAGGATATTAGCACGTGGGCTCAGGAACACTTCAGAAAACCATTGTCAGTTAACACAGTTCATCACTACATCTACAAGTGACAGTTCAAACTCTACCATGCAAAGACAAAGTCACACATCAACAACACACACAAACGCTGCAGAACTCTTTTTTAACTTTGACTTCTTAATCTAATAAATTTGACTTTTTATCATTTAAATTGAACATCTGTTTCTAAAAAATTTGACTTTTGATCTCAAAGTTTGACGTTAATCTCATAATCTTGACTTTTGATCATATAAATTTCACTTTTAACCACTTAAATTTGACTTTTAATCACTAAGTTTGGACATTTTTTCTCATAATTTTGACTTTTGATCTCATATTTCACTTTTCATCCCATAAATTTGAGTTTTGATCTCATAAAATGACTTTGTCACATAATTTTGAGTTTCAATCACATTATTTTGACTTTTAATCTCATTATTTGAGTTTTTATCACTTAAATTGGACTTTTAATCTCATTAATTTGACTTCTATATCTTAAGAATTTGACTTTCCATCTGAAAATTCAAATTTTTATCACATTTATTTGACTCTTTCATCTCAAAAGTTTGAGTTCTTTATCCAATATTTTTAATTTTCTATCGGCTATATATGACATTTTACCTCAAAATATGACATCTTATCTCAGAAATTTGACTTTTATCTAATAATTTTGACATATCGTCCACAAAATTATGACTCAATATGAGCAACAACAACAAAAACAATCTAAAAAAATCCAAAGTCAGACATCAACAACACACACAAACGCCGCAGAACTCTTTTTGGAAATCATGGACATGGTGTCCTCTGGGCCAAAGAGGAAAAGGACAATCAGGATTGTTCTCAGTGCAAAGTTCAAAAGCAGCATCTGTGATGGTATGGGGGTGTGTTTGTGCCCATGGCATCATGGGTAACTGTCCCAGTGTCTGTGAAGGCAGCATTAATGCTGAAAGGTACAAACAGGTTTTGGAGCAACATCTGCTGCCATCCAAGACACTTTGTCTTTTTCAGGGACGTCCCTGATTATTTCAGCAAGACAATGAAACCAACACACATTCTGCTCCTGTTACAACAGCGTGGCTCCGTAGTAGAAGAGTGCAGCTACTAGACTGACCTGCCTGCAGTCCAGACCTGTCTCCCACTGAAAATGTGTGGAACATTATGAAGAACAAAACAATAAAGTTTGTCAGTTTGAACATTAAATATTTTGTTTTTGTGGTGTATTCAATTGAATATAGTTAAACTGGATTTGAAATTGTTGTTTTCTGTTTTTAATTTACATTTTACACAACATCGAAACTTCATTGGAATTCGGGTTGTGTTAGACAGATAAAAAGTGTTTTCAGTTTTTAAAAACTTTCAGATGATTCTCTTCGAGTTTAACTGACGTCCTGGCAGTTTGCACCATCTAGTGTTTGTAAAATGTAAATACAAGCCAGAAACAAAACATGTCAGCACAAAGTGGGTTTGTTCTGAAAGTTCTGCTTTCATTAGAGTTTAGACAGCAAAAAGTGAAAGTTCTGTAACAGCTTTTGGTCACAGTGGAGGAGGATTCTCAACCACAAACAGCAGAAAGAAGAAAAATAATAAAATTAATCAAAAGCAACAACAGTTCTGGTTTCTCAGATCAATAGCTTCTTAAAACGGCATAATTTTCAAATTGCAAAATTTGACGCCCTTATGAAAAAGGATTAGGGCCACTGAAAAAAAATTAAACACAATAAGGTTGAATAATGTTCTTTAATTAACTCTGAGAAAAAAAAGTCAGAATTCTGAGGAAAAATCAAAAATTCTGAGGTAATGATGTGGGTTGACAAAAATTTGAATTCTGAGAAAAAAGTCAAACTTCTGTGGAATAAGACAAACTTCAGAGAAAAAGTCAGAAATCTGAAAGAGACAGTTAAATACTGAGATTAAACACACAACTTGAGAAAAAGTCAAAATCTGATTTTAAAAAAAAAGCCGAATTCTGAGAGAAAAGTCAGAATTAAAAAGAAAAAAAAGTCAGAATTTAAAGAAAAATGTAGAATTCAGAGATGTACCAAACTCTGACGTCTCTTAGAATAAACTCCTGAAAAGATTTTATGGAAGCTTTTTTCCCCCTCGTCGTCTTAATCCTCTCTGGTGCGTCTTTTCATTAGGGCTGAACAGTTTTAGAAAAAGATCTAATTGCGATTTTTCTGGCAGATACAGCGATTTCAATTCGATTTACAATTTTCTTTAAATCAAACTTAAGTGAAATTTTCACAATTTACAGAAACATTTACAAACTTTACAAAAAATCACATCAAACCATCGAAACATCAAAAGCTTTTTCTCTAATATGAGGATGAAAATAAAAACTGAAGGTAAGATTTTTTTCCAACTTTTAAATAAAAGGTCGATACTTTAATATGAAAAGTGGAAATTTTGAGAAATAAAGAAAAAATTCTGAGACAAAAAGTCAATAAACTTCCAGAGTTTAAGAAATCAATTTAACATTATGTGAAAAAAAAGTCCAAACTTTCTCATTTAAGGTCAAAATTTTAAGATGATAAAAGTCTACGTTTTGAAAAAAAAGGCAATGTTTGAGATAAGAAGTTGAAATTTGATATAAAGACAAAACTAAGATTTAAGTAAAATTTAGACGAAATCAATGCAAAATCATGAGATAAAAGGCAAAAAAAAATTAAAGAAGATTTTTAGATAAATAGTCGAATTTTGACTTTTCTCAAAACACCAAGTCTGACACCTACTCTTGTTATTTCTAAACTGACTTTTAAATCATATCTTTACTTATAAAAACTGAAGAACAAAAGAGCTATCTTTGACTCTTAACTTTTAAAAATAATGAAGTGCAAAATATTCTTAATTGTGTCAAGTTAAATAAAATAAAATACAACAATCTCAAGGAAAAAAGTATTTTTCTAACAGTCTCACACTCAAAGACAGGTGTGTGTGAAACAGCTGATATAACAGATCCTGGGTCAGTCAGGAGAAAGAAAAAAAAAATTGCAGCTTTTTGTCTGAAGTTGCGATTTCGATCAGAAAACGATAAATCGTTCAGCTCTACTTTTCATCATTAAAAAGTCAATATCTCTCATAAAATTTCTTTTTTCTTGTTCTTTAAACTCTCCAGACTGGAGTAAACTGTGTCTAATCTCACAGACTGTTTCAAAAACAGCTGATGCTTTTATTTCCAACAAAATCACCAGACAGGAAGTTTATTTTCTACACCAGACTATCAAAATAAAAGGCTATAAATGACAGAATCTGCTTCAAAAAGTCCAACACTAAATAAATCTCAAACTCTTGTAGGTTTTTGTAGCTGTAACAGCTGCTGAGCAGATGTGAGCTGATGCAGTGATGTCACTCTGCCACCAGGTGTCACCAAAACATTGTGATTCTGAGACAAACAAAATCAACTCAACCAGAATTTTCTCCTGTTTCAGAGTAAATTAAAGATTTAACTGATCACCTCTAAAGCTGAATTCAGTCCTGGTTAAAAGATTAGTTTGGGTTTATTATACGATGCTGTGATACAAGGACGAATAAATATTCTGTTTTTCACCTTCAGAATTTTATGTTTCTGTCAAAATTCTCAAATCAAAGACAGAATTTCAGAATTCTTTTTGACCTTAAAGAGCAAAACTGAGACAAGATTTGGACTTAACATCATGATTGACGGCTGTGTCGACCATTGTAGCCTCCACTGTTTCTGGATCGTGATGTTTTCGGTTTCTATGGCAACCCATCTCCATCAGTTAGAAGAAAAAAAAAACGAATGGATTTATTGAGGTTTTGGTTTTTTTTTTTGCCCATATACTTCATATACTTCAGTTTTTCAAAATAAAAGTCATAATAAAGAGATTAAATAGTAAAATTAAGTGATAAAAATGAGAAATGATGAGATTTTGAGACAGATGGTCAAAATCATGATACAAATAATTCAAATTATTGGAAAAAAATGTCAAAATCATGAGCTTCAAATCCAAAATCAAGGGATAAAAAGTGAAAAATTATGTAATAAAAAGTCAAAAAAGAGTTAGATAAATTTAAATATTATGATAAAAGTGAAAATTATGACATAAAAAGACCAAATTATGAGTTAAGTCAAAATTAAAAGATCAATATTGGTATTATAAATTCAAAAATCAAAATCATTTAAAGAGTCTAATTTCTGACATCAAACATCAAAACTTCAGATTACAAAGTTAAAAAAGCAGAATAATTATAAGTTTAAAGTAAGTCTCATTTTACCCACAATCCATTTCTCCATAATATTTAACAACAGTTACAGCTCACTTCAAAATAAAGCAACTGCTGAGTAGGGTTTTTCTTTTCGCACTTTTTTATCTCATAATTGTTGCATTATTTAGGCAAAAATAATTAAAATAATTCTAAGTTTTCTTTTTCTTTTTGACCAGTGGAAAAGGGTTTTTATACGTTTAGTTATTACAGTTTGAAGCCAACATTTGAGCCCATGAAGCGGCCTCCACTACAGAGTCATGTCTGTTTTTATTAATGCAGTGACCTCCACTACAGAGTCATGTCTGTTTTTATTAATGCAGTGACCTCCACTACAGAGTCATGTCTGTTTTAATTAATGCAGTGACCTCCACTACAGAGCCATGTCTGTTTTTATTAATGCGGTGACCTCCACTACAGAGTCATGCCTGTTTTTATTAATGCAGTGACTTCCACTACAGTCATGTCTGTTTTTATTAATGCAGTGACCTCCACTACAGAGTCATGTCTGTTTTTATTAATGCGGTGACCTCCACTACAGAGTCATGTCTGTTTTTATTAATGCAGTGACCTCCACTACAGTCATGTTTTTATTAATGCAGTGACCTCCACTACAGAGTCATGTCTGTTTTTATTAATGCGGTGACCTCCACTACAGAGTCATGTCTGTTTTTATTAATGCAGTGACCTCCACTACAGTCATGTCTGTTTTTATTAATGCAGTGACCTCCACTACAGAGTCATGTCTGTTTTTATTAATGCAGTGACCTCCACTACAGAGTCATGTCTGTTTTTATTAATGCAGTGACCTCCACTACAGTCATGTCTGTTTTTATTAATGCAGTGACCTCCACTACAGAGTCATGTCTGTTTTAACTAATGCAGTGACCTCCACTACAGAGCCTAATCTGTTTTTATTAATGCAGAGACCTCCACTACAGAGCCTAATCTGTTTTTATTAATGCAGAGACCTCCACTACAGAGCCATGTCTGTTTTTATTAATGCAGTGACCTCCACTACAGAGTCATGCCTGTTTTTATTAATGCAGTGACTTCCACTACAGAGCCTAGTCTGTTTTTATTAATGCAGAGACCTCCACTACAGAGCCTAATCTGTTTTTATTAATGCAGTGACCTCCACTACAGAGCCATGTCTGTTTTTATTAATGAAGCGACTTCCACTACAGAGCCATGTCTGTTTTTATTAATGCAGTGACCTCCACTACAGAGTCATGCCTGTTTTTATTAATGCAGTGACCTCCACTACAGAGCCATGTCTGTTTTTATTAATGAAGCGACTTCCACTACAGAGTCATGTCTGTTTTTATTAATACAGTGACTTCCCCTACAGAGCCATGTCTGTTTTAATATAATGCAGTGACCTCAACTACAGAGTCATGTCTGTTTTTATTAATGCAGTGACCTCCACTACAGAGTCATGCCTGTTTTTATTAATGCAGTGACCTCCACTACAGAGCCATGTCTGTTTTTATTAATGAAGCGACTTCCACTACAGAGCCATGTCTGTTTTTATTAATGCAGTGACCTCCACTACAGAGCCATGTCTGTTTTAATATAATGCAGTAACCTCCACTACAGAGTCATGTCTGTTTTTATTAATGCAGTGACTTCCACTACAGAGCCATATCTGTTTTTTAACCCAGTCACGTGACTAACCTGTCGATCATTTCCTAATTCAGTTGTTTTAACTTCCTCCAGCTTTTTTTTCTCCATGTAAAGAATTTTTACAGTTTATTCAGCCATGAACAAACATTTTTGAAATTTTGAATGAAGAGATTTTTTCATTTCACAATAAAATTTTCGTTTTTAAATTGTTTCAAGTTAATTTTTTAGTCATTTCTTATTCGATAAAGTCTGCGACATTTCGCTGTTAAATCAACAGTTAGTTATTTCTCAGGTTTTATGAACTATTGTTATGATACGGTGTCAGTACGTGACTCTGCAGTCCTTCGGGTCTGACGTCACCCTCCTCCTCCTCCTCCTCCTCTTCCTCACTCCGCTCTCTGCGCTCAGTGAATCCAACATGGAGTAAGGAGGAGATGGGGCTCGTGCGGGGCCATCCTCACCGACACCAGCGCTCCCTTCTCGGTCACCGCGGTCCAGCCCGTCCCGGCGCGGGAGGAGGAGGAGGAGGAGGCGGCGGAGGAGGAGGAAGAAGAGGAGGAGGAGGAGGAGGAAAAGGCGTGGGAGGAGGAGGAGGAGGAAGTGGTGGAGGAGATCTGATGCTTCTTCTGATGCTAACTGAGGAGTAAGGAGAAGGAGAGGAAGAGGAGGTGAAGGATTTATAACCGAGGGAGAACCGGATCTGCTGCTCCTGCCGCTCCTGCCGCTCCTGCCGCTCCTGCCGCGCTGCTGCCTCTGAAGGGCGCGGAAACATGAAGACACCACGCCGCGCTGCCGCGGCGGGAGCTCGTTATTACCGGAGGTGAACGGGAAAAACATGAGCGAGGACACGCGCCCAGACGAGTGAGTATCTCACCTTTAACCACACCTGAGCAGAGAGCCGCGAGGAGGAGGAGGAGGAGGAGGAGGAGGAGGATCTGCTGAGGGGATTGGCTGCGTGTTTGGCGCGCCGCCGCTCAGCGCTCCGCATTGATCACACACACACACATATAGAGACACACACACACACACACACACACACACACTGGGGCTGGTGTATGTTGATATGTGAGGAGCAGGAGCCTCCTCCTCCTCCTCCTCCTCTTCCTCCTCATGCAGAGGTTGGATGAGGTCGAGCAGATTTCACAGAAACGTGTTCAGCCTCCTGCAGATGTGATTCAGTCNGTTTCAAGATGCACAATAAGGAGGCACTTGAGGAAAAATGGGCTGAAGAAAGACATTTCTACACAAATGCCACAAAGTTTCCTGCTTACAATACGCCAAACAGCACAGAGACAAGCCTCAAAACTTCTGGAACAAAGTCATTTGGAGTGATGAGAGCAAAAGTGAACTTTTTGTCCACAACCATAAACATTGTTCCATTTGGAGAGGAGTCAACAAGGCCTATGATGAAAGGTCCACCATTCCTACTGTGAAACACGGAGGTGGATCACTGATGTTTTGGGGATGTGTGAGCTACAAAGGCTCAGGAAACTTGGTCCAAACTGATGAATGAAGGATGAATGCAGCATGTTATCAGAAAATACTGGAGGAAAATTTACACTCATCAGCCCAGAAGCTGCACATGAGACGTACTTGGACGTTCACACATGACAATGATCCAAAACACAAGGACAAGTCAAAGCTTTGAGATAAAAGTCAAAACTTAGAGAAATAAAATCCATATCTTGAAATGAATGACAATTCCGAGATAGAGTCAAAATTTTGAGATAAAAGAAAAAAAATAATGACAAATGGTCAAAATGTCAAGAGAAAAAGTCAGATTTTTGAGGTAAAACTTCATAAATTGAGAAAAAAAATCAAAATTTTAGAACCACACCCATCCCCCTACAAAAAGACAATCAAAAAAACATGAGGAACAAATTAAATCTTGAGTACATTAAGTTAAAATTTTAAAGTATAAAGTTGACATTATGGGTAATTGAGTCAAAATCTGTTTTATAAAATTGAAATATGTGATTTTAAGTTCAAAATCGTGAGATAAAAAGTCAAAATTCAGAGATACAAGTCAAAATTTTACCAAAAGTGTAAAGGTTTTAGATAAAATGTCAAACCTAGAAAAAGAGTCCAATATTGAGATAAAGGACAAAAAAAATTGAGGAGAAAAAAAACCACAATTTTGAAATGAAGTAAAAAAAAAATTGAGAGAAAAGTTGATATTTTACAGAGGAAGTCACGTTTTTTTAAATGAAAAAGTAAAAAGTTTTAGATGAAAACTTGAAATTTGGGACCTGCCATTGGCTACAGCAGAATGAAGTGAAGGTTCTGGAGTCGCCATCTCAGTCTCCTGACCTCAATATCATTGAGCCACTCTGGGGAGATCTCAAACCTGCAGTTCATGCAAGACAGAGCAAGAATTTACAGGAACTGGAGGCTTTTTGCCAAGAAGAATGGTCAGTTTTACCATCTGAGAAAATAAAGACCCTCATCCACAACCAGCACAAAAGACTTCAAGCTGTCACTGATGTTAAAGGGGAAATACACGCTGTTAAGAACTGGGGGAGGAAAACTTTTCATCAGGGTCATTCTGGAAGTTTCTGTAGTTGATTTAAAAAGAGTAAACACAGTTGTTTGTTAATAAATCTCTTCACTAACCACTAACCATGAGTGAAAGAAAAGTTTTGTGTTTTCATTCGTATTCTCTGAGAAAAGGCCAAGAAATTATAAATTCTGCCACATCTCATGAATTTGACTGTCTCAAAATCTTGACTTTGCATCTCAAAATTTCACCTTTTATCTCAAAATAGGGCCAAAAAATAATATCCTCAACAAAGCTGATCTTTCTTTTTTACATTTTTTTAACTGGCAGAAATGGGCTTCCATGCATGTTCCTTGATTTTCTTGACACACGTGCTCATAACAGCGGAGGAATTTATCAATTTTAATAAAGTGTTTGAAAAATCGGGACCCTGCTTGTGTCCACATTTTGTACACAAGAAGAAACTTTTCATCAGGGTCATTCTGGAAGTTTCTGTTGTTATTATGAATTAAAAAGAGTAAACACTTTTCTCCTCACTTTTCTAAACAAACTGACGTTCTTGTCCTGATCACTGCAGACTTGGAGAATCACGTCTCCAGAAATTTTCTCTTCAGTTTCCACAAACTCTCATCACAGTTTGTGAATCAGAAACTTTAAAAGACTCCGGACCTTCGCTCTCTCTGAAACTCTGAGTCCTGCTCGCTGTTTTCAGCAGAGGATTCTGGGACGTAATCAGCTCGTTTGTGACGTTTTCCGTGGGGGAGTTTTCTATCGATCGGGCAAACCGATGCCCCCGAAACCAGCCGACTGAGAGTCGTCAATAACGCCAAAGGGAGGGGGGGGGTGTCAGTGACATTGAGGTAAGGTCACCGTGCTGTGGCGTCCCAGGGCGCTCTGGCCCCGCCCACACAGGAAGACATTGATTTTTTGTGGTTTGTGGTAAAAAAAAAAAAAAAAAACCTATCGAGGTACAGTGTCATAATCTGAGATAAAAAGGTCAAAATTTAAAGATAAGAAGTCACAGTTTTCATATCAAAAGTCAAAATTGTTTAAATAAAATGTTAAAATTGTTTGAAGAATAAGTCAAAATGTATATATTAAACTAACTGAAATGGTCTTCATTAGTTTATTATTGTTTACATTATATGTGGGTCAATGACAAAAAGAGGGTCTAAAAACGTATTTTTAAAAAGTTCTTTGAAAATGGATAAAAACATATTTCTGAGAGAAGAATTATGTTTTCTAACAGATTTCAGTAGTTGACCAACATTTCAAAGTTTTTAGGTTCATTATTTTTTAGTATTTTTAATTTAAGCACCCAAAAATGTCAGGTGGTGCAACCAAATATATGAAAATATATTTATATGTTCCTGTTATTTTTTCTGTGTGAAATTATTGGCAAGTATCTCTCAAGTGTCTGTAGTGACTCATACATTTTCATTTTGTGTGTTTCATTTCTTTTATTTGTGAATAAGATAAATAATTTGATGTTAAAATAACATTTCACATTATTACATTGGTTGTACCACCTGACATGGAAATTGTTCCAGTCACCAATGAAGTGAAAAAACCTTTTTTATCAGTATTTCAGAGAAATCTACAAACTTTTCCACTTGGTCACAAATGTCATTTGGGCTCCTCTGGCTGATGCAGTTTCCTGTTTCCTGTTTTATTCTCTTCACTTTAAAATAAAAGTCTAATGTTACGGTTGCACCACCCTGACATTTGACAAGGTGAAAATTACGGGACAAAAGTTTTTGACATTTCTCAACAGCTTTAAAATTCTTTTTATTTGCAAAGAATGTTTTATTTACAAAGGTTCAAGCATAAAATAATGCCACTGTATTTTTAATTTCCATTTACAATAACTGACATTCAATTTTTAGAGTTTAATTACTGTGGATACTTGTCAGGACGGTTGCACCACCTGACATTTTGGGGGTTTGAGGAACCAAAACACAAAAAAACATGTTATATTTTAATAGTTTAAAGATGTGTTCAAATAACACAGGTTTCATAGAATAAAGAAAAACATGTGATGAAATACTCAATTCATGATGGAAGGAAATATTGCACTCGGACACAAAAAAAGGGGACGTCACCTCATTGACCCAAATAATATAAATGTTCCCTCAAACAAAAGGAGTGTTTTAAATAAATGTTTGAGTTTTGTCTTTGAGGATCTTTGAGGATTTTTGCAGGATCTCGATCTTTAGGATGTTGTCGCCCTGAAACAATCAGATGTGAAAGTTTCAGTTTGACACAAATGTCTGCGTTGGCGTCCGATGGCGTCTGACCTCTAACGTGACTCCACTAATGGGCCATGGATTTCCTTTCAGGTCGACGCGTCAACGCCGCTCGTGTTTCACTCAACGAACCACAAAAACAAAAAAAAAACTCACAAATGTGAAAACATGAGAGAGAGAGAGAGAGAGAGGGAGGAAGATCTAAAGGGAGGCTGCATTTCCTTTCAGCAAATGCAGGATGTTAAAATGCTAAACCACAAAAAGAATGACTTCACCTAAAAGAGATTGTATTTTTTCATTTCAAATTTGTTTTTTTCCCCCATAATTTTTACATTTTGTATAAAGAATTTAGACTTATTCCAAATTTTGGATTTTTTTGTTTCAAAAATTTGGACATTTTTCCAAAAAATTTGACTTTTTATAAAAGAGAAAACTGGACTTTTCTTAAAGTTCTGACGTATTTACCATAATTTTGACTTTTTATAAAAGAGAAAACTGGACTTTTCTTTAAGTTCTGACATATTTACCATAATTTTGACTTTTTAAAAAAGAGAAAACTGGACTTTTCTTAAAGTTCTGACATATTTCCCATAATTTTGACTTTTAAAAAAGAGAAAACTGGACCTTTCTTTTAGTTCTGACATATTTCCCACAATTTTGATATTTTAAAAAAGAGAAAACTGGACTTTTCTTAAAGTTCTGACATATTTCCCATAATTTTGATATTTTAAAAAAGAGAAAACTGGACTTTTCTTAAAGTTCTGACATATTTCCCACAATTTTGACTTTTTAAAAAAGAGAAAACTGGAATTTTTTTTTAAGTTCTGACATATTTCCCAAAATTTTGACTTTTTAAAAAAGAGAAAACTGGACTTTTCTTTAAGTTCTGACATATTTCCCATAATTTTGACTTTTTTTAAAAGAGGAAACTGGACCTTTCTTTTAGTTCTGACATATTTCCCATAATTTTGATATTTTAAAAAAGAGAAAACTGGACTACTCTTAAAGTTCTGACATATTTACCATAATTTTGACTTTTTATAAAAGAGAAAACTGGACTTTTCTTTGTTCTGACATATTTCCCACAATTTTGACTTTTTAAAAAAACTGAAAACTGGACTTTTCTTTAAGTTCTGACATATTTCCCATAATTTTGACTTTTTGAAAAAGAGAAAACTGGATTTTTTTTTTAAAGTTCTGACATATTTCCCGTAATTTTGACTTTTTAAAAAAGAGAAAACTGGATTTTCTTAAAGTTCTGACATATTTCCCATAATTTTGACTTTTTATAAAAGTGAAAACTGGACTTTCCTTAAAGTTCTGACATATTTCCCATAATTTTGACTTATTATAAAAGAGAAAACTGGACTTTTCTTAAAGTTCTGACATATTTCCCATAATTTTGACTTTTTATAAAAGTGAAAACTGGACTTTTCTTAAAGTTCTGACATATTTCCCATAATTTTGACTTTTTATAAAAGAGAAAACTTGAATTTTTTAAAAGTTCTGACATATTTCCCATAATTTTGACTTTTTAAAAAAGAGAAAACTGGACTTTTCTTTTAGTTCTGACATATTTCCCATAATTTTGACTTTTAAAAAAAGAGAAAACTGGACTTTTCTTATAGTTCTGACATATTTCCCGTAATTTTGACTTTTTATAAAAGAGAAAACTGGACTTTTCTTAAAGTTCTGACATATTTCCCATAATTTTGACTTTTTAAAAAGAGAAAACTGGACTTTTCTAAAGTTCTGACATATTTCCCATAATTTTGATATTTTTAAAAAGAGAAAACTGGATTTTTCTTTTAGTTCTGACATATTTCCCATAATTTTGACTTTTTAAAAAAAAAAAAAAACTGGACTTTTCTTAAAGTTCTGACATATTTCCGATAATTTTGACTTTTCATAACAGAGAAAACTGGACTTTTCATAAAGTTCTGACATATTTCCCATAATTTTGACTTTTTAAAAAAGAGAAAACTGGACTTTTCATAAAGTTCTGACATATTTCCCATAATTTTGACTTTTTAAAAAAGAGAAAACTGGACTTTTCTTTTAGTTCTGACACATTTCCCGTAATTTTGACTTTTTATAAAAGAGAAAACTGGACTTTTCATTAAGTTCTGACATATTTCCCATAATTTTGACTTTTTAAAAAGAGAAAACTGGACTTTTCTTCAAGTTCTGACATATTTACCATAATTTTGACTTTTTAAAAAAAAAAAAAATTGGACTTTTCTTTTAGATCTGACATATTTCCCATAATTTTGACTTTTTAAAAAAGTTAAAACTGGACTTATCTTAAAGTTCTGACATATTTCCCATAATTTTGACTTTTTATAAAAGTTAAAACTGGACTTTTCTTTTAGTTCTGACATATTTCCCATAATTTTGACTTTTTAAAAAAGTTAAAACTGGACTTATCTTAAAGTTCTGACATATTTACCATAATTTTGACTTTTTATAAAAGAGAAAACTGGACTTTTCTTTGTTCTGACATATTTCCCACAATTTTGACTTTTTAAAAAAACTGAAAACTGGACTTTTCTTTAAGTTCTGACATATTTCCCATAATTTTGACTTTTTGAAAAAGAGAAAACTGGATTTTTTTTTTAAAGTTCTGACATATTTCCCGTAATTTTGACTTTTTAAAAAAGAGAAAACTGGATTTTCTTAAAGTTCTGACATATTTCCCATAATTTTGACTTTTTATAAAAGTGAAAACTGGACTTTCCTTAAAGTTCTGACATATTTCCCATAATTTTGACTTATTATAAAAGAGAAAACTGGACTTTTCTTAAAGTTCTGACATATTTCCCATAATTTTGACTTTTTATAAAAGTGAAAACTGGACTTTNGTGTGTGTGTGTGTGTGTGTGTGTGATTGACAACACGTGTGTTCATATGGGAGCGTTTTCTGATATGTGTGTGTGTGTGTGTGTGTGTGTGTGTGTGTGTGATGGAGTAAACAGACCACTCGAGACTATTATCTGCATCTCTGGTCAGCTCCTACAGCTGTGTGTGTGTGTGTGTGTGTGTGTGTGTGTGTGTGTGTGTGTGTGTGTGTGGAGCGTTTCCACAGCAGGAACCAAACAAACACTTCACTCATCGTTCAGGTGCAGAAATTTAACCCTTTACAACCACATGACTTCAAATCTTATGGCTGAAAATTCATCAGTTTCTCCTCATTTGAAAGATTAAAGTCTCTAGTTTCAGAAAAAGTCATGTTTTTATATTTTACTAAAGTCCACATCAGGATAAATGCAGCTGAAACACCTTTTTTCGACCCATCCTCCGTTTGTATGATGTCACCACTCTGATAGTGATCACCTCTACCTGTTTGGGGTCATGACGTCACATCCTGACGCCCGTACCCTGAATATTCACTCTCCTTTCCACCAGAGGAATCCAGAGTTCAAACATATCAAAAGTGTTGTTTCATCAAATTATTCCAAGTGGTGAAATTTCTCCTGTAAAGTCCGTTGTTTGTCTGTCTGTCGTGTCCGTTCTCATCAATAACAGCAGCTTCACAGTCTTAGAGCATTTCCTCCTCAATGTCAATCTGACAAAGCTGCAAGTCTTTGTTTTCAACAGGGTTCTAGCTGCAGGACAAAAGTCATTCCATTGTTTTCTGTTGAGTTTTCATCCCAGGACAGCTTGTGATAGACAACAAGAGCTCCCTGCTCGACTGGTCTTGTGTAATAGCTCTAATATGATCCTTTTTCACTGACCCGTCTCAGCTCTACTCTACTCGCCTCTCCCCGGTTTGTGTTACGTTTCCATTAGCGCGGTACTACGCATCAGACGCCAGTTTTTAGTACCTACTCTACCCTGGTTCTAAGAGAGTAAAGCTGATACTAAAAGGTGACGTGGACGGACTGCCGGTCACTCATTGGTCAGAGAATGTCGTCTCTATTTCTCTTCACTTTTAAATCATATCTTTACTTATAAAAACTGAGGTCAATATTTTAATACGAAAAGTGAAAATTTTGAGAAATAAAGACAAAATTCTGAGACGAAAAGTCAAGATTTTGAGATGAAACTTCTTAAGTTTAAGAAATCAGTTTAAGATTATACGGAAAAAAAGTCCAAACTTTCTCATTTAAGGTCAAAGTTTTAAGATGACAAAAGTCTACATTGTGAAATAAAAGCAATTTTTGAAATAAAAAGTTAAAATTCTAAATTCTAAGATTTAAGTCGAAATTATGAGAAATAAATACAGAGGCAAAAAAATAAAAAGAAGATTTTTTTGATGAGTTTTCAAATTTTGACTCTTCTCAAAACCTCACAGCCATTCCTGCTTTTTCTGAACCGGGCTTTTTAAATTGTATTTTTATTTTTATTATTATTATTATTATTTTTTTTTCTTCTTAAAAATAAATAAATAAATAAATTTAAAAAAATAAAAATAAATTGTATTTTTAGTTTTAAAATCTGAAAATCTTGACTCTTAACTTTTAAAAATGATGTAGCGCAAAATATCCTTAATTGTGTCAAGTTAAATAAAATAAAATCAACAACAATCCAAAGGAAAAAAGGAATTTTCCCAACAGTTTTACACTCAAGATGTTCGTCCCTACTTGACAGATCTTTTTAGGGCCGGCCAATCAGAGGGAAGGGGGGCTACTCTTAAAGAGACAGCAGCTAAAACATCATTTCAAAAACAGGAGTGAAGTAAGATTTTATTAAACCAGCAGGGAGAGAAAAATAGAGATTTTACAGGGATGTGAATCATGTGAAGAAACTACGGGGGCTGCAGAGGGACAAATTAAAGACTGAGCAAAGAAAAATACCCCCTCTTTAAAGATGAATCTAATATAAACAGATGATGGAGCTTCACCAAATCTGACTTTTCAAACACACCACAAATGTGTGAGTGTGAGTGTGTGTGTGTGTGTGTGTGTGTGTGTGTGTGTCTCTGCACGCTGCTGGCAAATACAGTGATGACTCATTCTGTGCACACACACACACACACACACACACACACACACACACACACACCATCTGTTTGACAGGCAGGCTGAATCACTGGGTGGATGCAGTTTTCCTCTTAGGATGCGATGAACGTGTCCAAAAACAGGAAGTGCCACAGATTTTGGAAACAAAGCAAAAAATGAAAGAGAGAGAGAGAGAGAGAGAGACGCAGAAAACAAGAATATTTTCTTATAACGTCAAAGAAAGATTCAGTTTTTTCGCTTTCACAGTTTTTAGCCTCTGTGAGATCCTGCAAAAATCCCCAAAAACGACAAAGTAGCTTCAAATTTATTTAAAACACTCCTTAACTGTTTGAAGAAAACATTTTATATAATTAAATATAAATAATGTATAGGAGAACATTTCTGACTGTTGGAAATATTAACATGAAAAACTGACTTTGGTGCAATTAAGGGTTTTTTTTGCACATAGACCAAATTTCCAAACAGGACGGAAACATTTCAACTATATTCTCATACTTTTTTTACTTTTATCTCCAAAATTGACTTCACATAAATGTGACTTTTTAATACTAAGGTTTTGAACTTTGTCATTATTTTGACTTTCATCTCATAAATTTGACTTTTCAGCTTTTTTTTCTAAATTTTGACTCTATACAAATGTAACTTTGTCATTATTATTCCAAAATTTTGACTCTATTTCAGAATATTTATTTTTTCATCTCTTAACTTTGACTTTTCAGCTCATTATAAGTTTGATTTTAAGCACAAATTTTGTCATTAAATCTTAAAATTTTGACTTTATTTCTGAATACTGACTTTATTTTGAAAGATTGACCTTTTGCCTTAAATCTTTATTTTTTTTATTTATCTCTAACTTTGACATTTTATCTCATAACTTTGAACTTTGATTTAATCTCTAAATTTTCACTTTATTACCTCAAAGTATTGACTTTTTATCTCGATAATTTAAAATTTCATCTTGTAATTTTGGCTTGTTTGTCTCTCAAATGTGACTTTTTGCCTCAAAATTTGACTTTTTATCTCAACACTGTGACTTTTTAATGTAATAATTTGGAAGACTTTCTCATAAATTTATTTATTTATCTCTAAATTTCAACTTTTTGCCTCATTTTTTTAAACTGTTTATCACAAAAAAATCGATTTCTCATCTCAAAATTTTGAGCTTCTATCTCTAAATTTGACTTCTATCTCAACATATTAACTTATATGTGCTCTGTGGGTTTAAGATTTAACATATGAATAGAGTTTAGAGGTTTATTCATTTATTTATTTCTATATTTTATTTCATTTGTTTGTTTATTTGTTATTTTTTATTTGTGCTTATGTATTCACTGAATATAATTATGTGTGTATTGTGTTATATGTGCTCATGCATATACATTTTTCCACACCTTCTCTTTTTTTGTCATTGCTCTAACTTTTTATTTTATTACAATTTTATACTTGTACACTTGCTTTTTAAAGGTATGTGAATTTATATTTTAAAATTTGCACTATATTTTTGTTTTGTGCATACACATTTATAATTGTGTTGAAATATGTGCTTAAAAAAAAAGCAAAACAGGTCAGTACCAGCAGGAAAAGAGGTGAAATACTGTTTTTTATTTTGTTTTTTTTTTTGCAGTTGGTCTGTAAAAGTGCATTTTCTGTCTGAGAGTGCAGCTTTACAAACAGTCAGAGCAAACCTGGACACTTTGGGGAATTTTATAAAACAATAATTTAGCACCAAAAAGAGGAGAATAGGTCACTTTCTGATGGTTAAAAACGTGACCCTGTGAACTGGAGACGTTTAAGCGATATTGACCTTCCACGCCGTTTTCTAACCAGTGTTTTTTTTCCCGTGTCTTCAGTGACAGTTACATAGTGCGCGTCAAAGCGGTGGTGATGACCAGAGACGACTCGAGCGGCGGCTGGTTGGCGCAGGACGGCTGCCTGAGCCGAGTGGGCGTGTGCCGGCTGCTGTCGGCCGAGCTGCTGGGACGAAACACCTTCCTGATCCACGGCGAGCGGCTCAAGGACAGACAGGTGGGTGTGGCTTAAGTTTGAGAGCGTTTGTCTCCTGAGAATTTAGACCTGTTTGCTGCTAAAATACCAGAAATGTTCTTTATTCTGGAGATGTTATCAAAGTCTGAGTCAGAGGAAAGAAACTCTGAACTTTAAGATGTAACCAGGGAAAATCCTTCATTTTTATGTCAAAGTTTATAAAAGATAAAAAGTCAAAGTTATGATGTCACAAGTTAAAAATTTCATGAACTCAAAATGTTTGGGTGTTTTAATCTCAAAATTTTGACATTTTCTACAATTTTGACTTTGAAGTGACAACATTTCAAATATTTATCTTGGATGTTTGACTTTCTCTCAACCTTGATTTTTTTTTCCTAAAAAAAAAAGATTTGCTTTATCTAAAAAAGATTGTACTTTTTCATTTCAGATTTGTTTTCTTTCCCCATAATATTGACATTTTGTATAAAGAATTTAGACTGATCTCAAAAATTGGACTTTTTTGACTTAAAATTTAAACATTTTCCCCAAAATTTCGATTTTTTATAAGAAAAAGAAATAAAGTTCTGACACATTTCCCATAATTTTGACTTTTTATTATAAAAAATTGGACTTTGGAATTTGACTTTTTATCTCATAATTTTTCTTTTCCTTTAAAATAATTGACTTAACTTTAAAAAATGGGACACATTTTAATCTTAGAAGTAGATTTTTTCCAATGATTTTGGCTTTTTATCTAAAAATTTTAGACTTTTCTCAAAATGTAACTTTTCATCTCAAAATTCTGAATGCGCTTAACGTTAAAATCAAACCAGACGCAAACTCAGTTGTGCTGAAAAATGTTTGTATCCAGTGCTTTTAGGATGAGAAAAATGTCGCCTTCTCACTACTTTGAGCTACAGACTTGAAATTTTTGTTTGAATGAAGTTTGATCGAAGTTTGTTTGATGTTTGATTGAAGTTTGATTGAAGTTTGTTTGAAGTTTGATTGAAGTTTGTTTGATGTTGTAAAACAATGGCTGCGCCCGAAGGATAGAAACTGTGTTTTAAACTGTATTTTTTTTAAAGAAAGACCAATTTGTTATGTCTTTAACAACAAATTCTAGTTTGAGACAAACATTTAAGCAGATTCATGCCTGTTAGTTTTTACAGTCGTGGTTCCTTTTGTTTCCTCTGGTTCAGGTCATTCTGGAGTGTTTCCTGAAAAAGGACCTGGTCTACACCAAGGCCACGCCCACTTTCCACCACTGGAAGGTGGACAATAAGAAGTGCGGTCTGACCTTCCAGAGTCCGGCCGACGCCCGAGCGTTTGATCGTGGCGTGAGGAAAGCTCTGGAAGACCTGACAGAAGGTACCGACCTGCACACGCCGGCGCCACAGCAGCTGTTTGATCTTTATTCATTTATGCTTCAAGAAATATTAAAAAAACAGGTCTCACCCATAGACTGTATAATGAGTGGACGTAACGACGTTCGACTCAAACTGAAGCCTCCAGCAGATGCCCCGCCCCCTGGTGTCTGGCTGCAGTATAGGTCATAAGCCCCGCCCCCTGGTGTCTGGCTGCAGTATAGGTCATAAGCCCCGCCTCCCCATGTATTCCAGATATGAGCCGGGAAAACTTTAAAATATTACGATACCTGGTAGAAACGTTTCTCTCATCTTTTCTCTAAGGTGGTATGATGATGTCATCTGGCTGCATGGTGTTCAGGTGTTTTTTTTCTGAGAAGTTAGTTTCTCATTAGTTATTGGACGTTAAAAACCGTGATATAAGTTTTGTTTTACGATGGTTGACAGCTGCCGTTGGTGAGTAGAAAAATAGCCCCTATATTCTTTGAAGCCCTTTCTCGGTTTTCCTCTGATTTGGAAGACTTCTTCTTCTTTATTTATAAAAATAAAGAGAAAAAATGAACCGAGGTGGCCTTTAAGAGATGACGCGTCTGAGACCGACGTGTTACCGCCGATCTCTTTGCCCCAAAAACCGAAGTTTTTGCATCTTGCCACTGTCCCGGAGCCACGCTGTTTATTCTATATACAGTCAATGATCTCACCTTTACAAAACATGGGAGAAATATTCTCAGAGTTTCACGGGGGAATGTTACGTTTCTCAAAAACATCTGAACCGACTCTAAGAACCAGGGGGATTGTAAATAACGAGTGATCTCAGCTCTAAGGGGGTAAACGTAAGTCAGGAGGGTTATCCAATCAAAATCCGGGGATAGTTTGGACTGAAAACATAACAACTGTGACGGTGTTTCTCTGTTCTGCTCAGTTTTCCTTGTTATTTCTGTTCAGTCTGAAACTGGTTTTCTACGTTTTCTCCAGGGTCGACCACGTCCTCGTCCACGCTGCAGAATGAGGCGGAGCTGGGAGACGACGACGTCTTCACGGTGAGAAACTCTGAGAGACGATCAGAGGAAAATCTCTGCTTCCTCTTCGCTGCTAAAATGCCAGAAATGGAATTTCCAAAATGTAACTTTTCATCTCAAAATTTTGAATGCGCTTAACGTTAAAATCAAACCAGACACAAACTCAGTTGTGCTGAAAAATGTTTGTATCCAGTGCTTTCAGGATGAGAAAAATGTCGCCTTCTCACTACTTTGAGCTACACACTTGAAATTTTTGTTTGAATGAAGTTTGATTGAAGTTTGTTTGAAGTTTGATCAATAATTGCTTAAAGTTTGTTTGAAGTTTGTTTGAAGTTTGAAGTTTGTTCGATGTTTGATTGAGGTTTGTTTGATTGAAGTTTGATTGAAGTTTGTTTGAAGTTTGATCGATGATTGTTTGATTGAAGTTTGTTTGATGTTTGATTAAAGTTTGTTTGATGATTGTTTGAAGTTTGTTTGTAGTTTAATTGAAGTTTGTTTGATGTTTGATTGAAGTTTGTTTGAAGTTTTATCGATGATTGTTTGATTGAAGTTTGTTTGATGTTTGATTGAGGTTTGTTTGATTGAAGTTTGTTTGATGATTGTTGAAAGTTTTTTTGAGGTTTGAATGAAGTTTGTTTGATGTTTGATTGAAGTTTGTTTGATGTTTGATTGAAGTTTGTTTGATGATTGTTTGAAGTTTTTTTGAGGTTTGATTGAAGTTTGTTTGATTGAAGTTTGTTTGATGTTTGTTTGAAGTTTGATTGAAGTTTGATTGAAGTTTGTTTTATGTTTGTTTGAAGTTTGATTGAAGTTTGTTTGATGTTTGTTTGAAGTTTGATTGAAGTTTGTTTGATCGCGCGCTGAGTTGATTGTTAACCAAAAAAAAAACCACTGACTCATCTTCTCATCTTTCCCCGCAGACGGCCACTGACAGTTCGTCCAACTCGTCCCAGAAGAGAGAGCCGACCTTGCACTCGCTGGCCCCGCCCCATTTCTGCGAGGCCCGTCGGCACCACTGCATTCTGGGACATTTCTACGAGCATCACCGGCCCTCTGATCACTACTTCCTGGAACAGGTGAGTCAGAGGAAATCAGGAACTGGAGATTTATTCACAAACAGGAAATAAAGTTTGATGAATCCTTCTTAACCCTTTAAACGCCAAAGTCGCCAAATTACGACGAATAACATCGCAGAATTTAACGAGCCACAGCTGCAAATGTGGTGCCTCATGTAGTTAGTGCTTCACACCAGGAGGTGGCAGATATCTGTAACTTCAATCTGAGCGATATTTGTGGGCGTGTTCAAAGTTTTCGGACTTTATAGAGTTTGAGACCTGAACCTGAGGAAGAACTTCATCATGTGAAATCTGACTCAGATTCTGAAGAGGAAAATTCACTCTCCGATGTTCAGTCATCCAGTTTACAAACTCGCAGATTTACCACTTTTAAAATGGTAAATTTGACATTTCATAAACAATCAAATCTGCCACTTTATAAACTCCCAAACTTGCCACTTTACAACCCAGATAATATGCCACTGGCAATTTTGCCACATTTTAACTCTGAATTTGTCACTTTAAATTTCCCAAATTTCCCACTTTATAAACTTGAAATTTGCTGCTTTTCAACCGGCAAATTTCCCACTTTCAAACTGGTTTATTTGCCACTTGATAAAAATTAGCAAATTTGCCACTTTTTAACTTGTGAAGTTTCTACGACGGAGTATTAGGGCCACATTGAGAAAAGAAAATGATGGGAGGAATTTTTTCCCCCTCTCCCTCACCCAGTTGGTAAAGTCGAAATGTCGAGAATAAAGTTGTAATGTTGAGAATAAAGTCGAAATGTTGAGAATAAAGAGCTTTACAGCTCTGATTTCAACTTTATATTACAACTCTTATTTCAACTTTACAACTCTTATTTCAGCTTTACAACTCTTATTTCAACTTTATAACTCTTATTTCAACTTTACAGCTCTTATTTCAGCTTTACAGCTCTTATTTCAGCTTTACAACTCTTATTTCAGCTTTATATTACAACTCTTATTTCAGCTTTACATGAGAATAAAGTCGAAATGTCGAGAATAAAGTTGAAATTTTGAGAATAAAGTCGAAATGTCGAGAATAAAGTCGAAATGTCGAGACTAAAGTTGAAATGTAATGTTGAGAATAAAGTTGAAATGTTGAGCATAAAGTCGAAATGTCGAGACTAAAGTTGAAATGTAATGTTGAGAATAAAGTTGAAATGTTGAGCATAAAGTCGAAATGTTGAGAATAAAGTTGAAATATTGAGAATAAAGTTGAAATGTCGAGAATAAAGTCGAAATGTCGAGAATAAAGTCGAAATGTTGAGAATAAAGTCGAAATATAATGTTGAGAATAAAGTTGAAATGTTGAGAATAAAGTCGAAATATGGAGAATAAAGTTGAAATGTTGAAAATAAAGTCGAAATGTCGAGAATAAAGTCGAAATGTCGAGAATAAAGTTGAAATATAATGTTGAGAATAAAGTCGAAATGTTGAGAATAAAGTCGAAATGTCGAGAATAAAGTCGAAATGTCGAGAATAAAGTCGAAACATTTCAACTTTGTTCTAGACATTTCAACCATATTTTTGCCATTTCGACTTTACTGACTTGATGAGGAGGAGGGGGAAAATTCCTCCCCCCATTTTTTTCCCTCACTGTGGCGCCAATACTCCGTCATAAGTTTCACTTTATAAAACTGGTAACTTTTTTTAAGGGATAGACTGATATGTTTTTTCAGGACCGATACTGATTATCAGTTGTTAAGGAGACCGATAACTGATATCTATGACCGATATTCATTTGCAGCAAAAGTGAAAATAATGGCATAAAATTTTGAAGAGAAAAAAACTCTACGGTCTATCCCTACTTTTTTTAACTTGTGAATTTTCCAGTTTATAAATTTTTTTTTCCTTTTCATGGCCTTGTGCTTTGTTGTACTTTAGAAACAGTGATTTCAAATCGGAAGATTTTAATGGGAAAAAAAAACTGTGGCGCCTAAAGGGTTAAACCCAGGAAGATTGCTCGAGATCATGCTAAGGATTTACCCATAAGGCCTTGCAGCGAGAGCAGGTGTTTTAAACCTCTCCGTCTTTTTTCCAGGCCGTGCACATGTTTCCTCGCCACGTCAGTTTCCCGCTGGAGGAGGAGGAGATCGTTCGCATCAACCCGCGGGAGCGAACCTTGCTCACCCGCTACGGGGATTACCGCCACGACATCGCCACGCGGGACAAACTCAACCAGCCCGACGGCCTGGACGCTTACTCTCACTTCACCAAGAGCGAGCCGCCGCCCAAACACGACTACACGTACCCGTACCCGCTCAGCTGCGACGTGCAGCGGGTCTGCGACCGTAAGGCGGGCTGTCTGGAGCTGGGCGGCGGGCGCAGGGCGGTGGTGACGGTGCAGCCGCGCGCTCTGCAGCCCAAAGGGAAGAGGCGGAAGGAGGACGGCGAGAGATCGCGCTGCGTTTACTGTCAGGACATGTTCAACCACGAGGACAACGGGCGAGGTCGCTGCCAGGAGGCGCCCGACCCCATCCAGACCTGCATCCGGCGCGTCAGCTTCATGTGGTGCGCCGACAGCCTGCTCTACCACTGCATGTCCGACCCCGAGGGCGACTACTCCGACCCGTGCTCCTGCGACACCAGCGACGAGCGCTTCTGCCTGCGCTGGACGGCGCTGGTGGGTCTGTCGCTCCTGGCGCCGTGCATGTGCTGCTACGCCCCCTTGAGGGCGTGCTACCGCTGCGGCGTGGCCTGCCACTGCTGCGGCGGGAAACACAAAGCCGTGGGCTGAGGCGTCGCAGGCCCCGTCCACTTTGTAGGAGACAACGGGGACTTGCAGAAATGGAGCCGCTGTGATTTCTGTGTCGTTTCTTGTCGTCGTTTGTCTTGTTGATGATTTTTTAAAGAGGAGTCTCAACGGACGCACGCACGCGCACACGGAGCTTCCTGTGGTTTTTTTATTTTTTGGTGACGGATTTTAATCCTCGCAAAGACAAACAAAGAATATTCATTTCTATATAGAGTTCTATATAAATGAATATAAATATAAATATATATGTAAACAGGTACTTTATATTTTTACACTCATGTGTTTTAAAGGCTTGAATGTGTCTTTTTTTAAACATCCTGTCGGTTTGAATGTTCTCATCTTCGTCCTGGAGCTGAAGCTCGCCAACACTGTAAAATAATTCAACCCTCTGTTCAATTTATGTCTCGAATCAACATCATTTCACCTTTGAATTAGAGTTGGACTCACAAGAGGGACGAGACAGTCGTGCTCACAAGTTCACAAACCCCGACAGAATTTATGATTTCTTGGTCGTTTCTCAGAGAATAGGAATATGAAAACACAAAAACTTTTCTGTCTCTCATGGTTATAATTTACTCTTTTTAAATCATAATGAGAACAGAAACTTCCAGAATGACCCTGATGAAAGTTTCCCTCCCCCAGTTCTTCACAGCGTGTATTTCCCCCTTTAACATCAGTGACAGCTTGAAGTCTTTTGTGCTGGTTGTGGATGAGGGTCTTTATTTTCTCAGATGGTAAAACTGACCATTCTTCTTGGCAAAAAGCCTCCAGCTCCTGTAAATTCTTGCTCTGTCTTGCATGAACTGCAGGTTTGAGATCTCCCCAGAGTGGCTCAGTGATATTGAGGTCAGGAGACTGAGATGGCCACTCCAGAACCTTCACTTTCTTCTGCTGTAGCCAATGGCAGGTCCACTTGGCACCATTATTTTGACTTTGGTACTTCAAATTATTGACTTTTTTTCCTTTTAAAATTATTGACTTTTCATCGTAGATCACTGACTTTTTAAAAAATTTAAGATGAACAGTCAAAATCCAAACTTTATCTCAGAATATTGACTTTGACATCTCAAATTGTTGACATTTATCCCAAAATTTTGACTATAGCTCATTATTTTGACAATTTCGTCTAGGAATTTTGACTTTGACAACTCAATATTTGACTTTTTTGTCATCTTTTTGACTAACCCCAAGTTTGAGACTGAGATGGCCACTCCAGAACCTTCACTTTCTTCTGCTGTAGCCAATGGCAGGTCCCAAATTTCAAGTTTCCATCTAAAACTTTTTACTTGTTATTTAAAAAAACGTGACTTCCTCTGTAAAATATCTACTTTTCTCTTAAATTTTTTTACTTAATTTCAAAATTGTGGGTTTTTTCTCTTCAATTTTTTTGTCCTTTATCTCAATATTGGACTCTTTTTCTAGGTTTGACATTTTATCTAAAAACTTTACACTTTTGGTAAAATTTTGACTTGTATCTCTACATTTTGACTTTTTATCCCGCGATTTTGAACTTAAAATCTCATATTTCAGTTTTATAAAACAGATTTTGACTTAATTACCCATAATGTCAACTTTTTACTTTAAAATTTTAACTTAAAGTACTCACGATTTAACTTGTTAACATAATATTGAGGTCAGGAGACTGAGATGGCCACTCCAGAACCTTCACTTTCTTCTGCTGTAGCCAATGGCAGGTCCCAAATTTCAAGTTTCCATCTAAAACTTTTCACTTTTTCATTTAAAAAAAAAGACTTCCTCTGTAAAATATCAACTTTTCTCTGAAATTTTTTCACTTAATTTCAAAATTGTGGGTTTTTTCTCTTCAATTTTTTTGTCCTTTATCTCAATATTGGAAGGATAGGAATATTTGAAATTTTATCTAAAAACTTTACACTTTTGGTAAAATTTTGACTTGTGTCTCTGAATTTTGACTTTTTATCTCACGTTTTTGAACTTAAAATCTCATATTTCAATTTTACAAAATAGATTTTGACTTAATTACCTATAATGTCAACTTTTTACTTTAAAATTTAAACTTAATGTACTCAAGATGTAACTTGTTCCTCATGTTTTTTTAATTTTCTTTTGTAGGGGATGAGGGTTGGTTCTAAATTTTGATTTTTTTTCTCTAATTATGAAGTTTTACCTCAAAAATCTGACTTTTTCTCTTGACATTTTGACCATTTGTCATTATTTTTTTTCTTTTATCTCAAAATTTTGACTCTATCTCAAAATATCGATATGACATTGAGGTCAGGAGACTGAGATGGCCACTCCAGAACCTTCACTTTCTTCTGCTGTAGCCAATGGCAGGTCCACTTGGCCTTGTGTTTTGGATCATTGTCGCGCTGATGAGTGTTAATTTTCCTCAGGGTTGTGAAAACTTTTGAGCACAACTGTATCGATCTCATGTATGTTCGATGCTTGTTCCAAAAGGTTGGGGTTCAGTTAGCGTAGCTTAGCACAATGACTGGAAGTAGAGGGAAACTGCTAGCCTGGCTTTGTTCCAGGTTTAAAACTACACAAAGTGCTCATTAAGTTAGTTTCACATTAGTAGAATGGGGATAAACAAAAAAATTGGATCTTTCCAGGTGTTTTAAAGTTCTTTACAGAACAATGCTAACAGTTTCCCTTTGTTTCCTGTGTTATTGCTAAGCTAGGCTAACTTGCGCCGTAGTTAAAACTCATTAACGAGTGGTGTCACCCATTATAGAGCTGTTCCTGTGTCGTTTTGTGTTGACGGTGGATATTTCACAGTGTGTCTGTGGCTCCATCCTCCCAACAGACGGAGCGCATTAACCACTTTGGATCAGAAAAGTTCGGGCTCTGGTTCGTCCTCCCAGAACCACTGAATATACCTAATAACGTTAAAACGGTTTGTTTTTCTGCGTACTGGTCGATTTGCACTGGTTGAACATGGAGGTTTGAGATTGAAAAGAACAAAAATCAGTAAAAGAAAACTCCACAAACTGAAGCTTGTGTAAGAATTTTGAAGCTCTGACAAGAAAATTTCCAAGGCTTATTTACACAACAACGTTTCACAGCGTTTCACCCTAAAAACGCAGTTAAAAAAATCTGCGTCTACACCATTGACTGTATGTAGAATAAACAGCGTGGCTCCGCCTGTCACCGTTCTACGATTTTGAAGCCAAAAAACCCCGTTTCTCTAGCCGCCATTGTGCAGCCAGAGTCTGCGCAGTAGAGAATTTCCGGTGGAGCCAAGTAAAAAAGAGAAATAAAAATATTTATTTCTTCTTCTTCAGAAGGTTAAGTCTCCTTTTGGCTCTTTCCTGAAGTTTCTTATATCCCCGATAAAAACTACTCACGAACGGCAGCTGTCAACTATCGTAAAACGAAACTTATATCGCGGTTTTTAGCGTCCAATAACTAATGAGAAACTAACTTCTCAGAAAAAAAACACCTGAACACCATGCAGCCAGATGACATCATCATACTACCTTAGAGTAAAGATGNGGCGGGGCTTATGACCTATACTGCAGCCAGACACCAGGGGGCGGGGCTTATGACCTATACTGCAGCCAGACACCAGGGGGCGGGGCTTGTGACCTATACTGCAGCCAGACACCAGGGGGCGGGCTAGCTATGAGCCAACTCCGGAGGTCACTACAAATATAGATAACGAAGTTTGAGCCGTTTAATTATGTTTTAGAATAAGTTTGTGTCTTTTTTTTTAAGCCATACAAAAAGCCACAAGACCTGGATGTTAGCGCTTCCTAGCACCTGGGCTAGTTTCCGAGATCTCGTTGAAACTACGAGATATTTCGATTTCAGATCCGACATGAGCAGACGTGAACTTGTCAAAAGAGGAAGTTCAAGTCGATTGAGTTTAGAATTTCTTTGAACTGAACCACTGAGCCATCTGAGAAAAGCAAAGACATAAAGAGCGGGAAAATGGGTAGAAATGGCGGGAAAGATTTGAAATGTTGCGTCTTTAAATAAGGAAAGTTGGTACGCAGCGATCATGTTTTCTGTCACAACACCACTGCCATCCGTCCTCCAGATTCCCGTGTTTACTTTTCTACCCGTGGCGAGGAACGTGAACATGAAGCAGTGCGTCTGTCGGGCGCGGCGGCGGCGGCGGCGGTGGAATCGCCGGCCTGCGCTCACTTCAGCTTTTAAAGGAAAGTGCCTGAAGCCTCCTCTTCATCATGTCCTGATGTAAATCTCAGAAAATAATAACTGTGTAAAAAAAAGAAAAAGAAAAACAGAGCAAAGGTTGAAGTCATTGGTTTGTCTTTTTTATATAATTCACATTTTTACCTCTGTAAAAACAGAATATATATATAAATATAAATGTATATGTATCAAGTGTATGATGTACATTTTCAGTTCTATTTTTTTATTGTTTCTAATATGATGGATGTAAATCTCAAACAGACGAAGAGAGAGTGTGTAAAGACAAATACATCATCTGAAAACTGACGGAAAGAATGGTGTGTGTGTTTGTTTCTGAAACAATTGTTCAATAATTCAACATCAAAGACGGAAAACTTTGTTTTTTGGGAATGAAACTCATAAACTTTAGCCCATTTAAACGAATTTAGGGCCATAAAAGAACATTTTTGGTCTTGTGAACATAGAATAATGCAAACTGAGGCTGAATCTTTGGATTATTCCAAATTTAGTGATCACACCAACTATAAAACAGAAAACATGATATTTATATGATTACTGCTTTAAATTGAATGTTTTAAATAATGGTTATCTGGTGTAATCCAGCCCTCGCTTAATTCAGAATAAACACAGTTTGTTCAGCTTTTAACGGGGTATAAAACGTTCGGATGACCAGATCAATCGGAATTTTAAGTACGTTTTATTTTTCCACTTTCCCACTGTTTTAATTTGATCATATTGCTCCAAAAAACTGGGTGCTGGAGTTGTTGCTTAGGAATGATTTTAAACTTTTTTAAAGTTAAAGGAGTGAACCCTTCTCTCCGGAGTTTTTGGTCGTTAATTACAAAACAAAAAAAAGCAGAGTAACCCTGTTCTCCACACTAAATTAAACCCTTTCAGAACTCAGGAGGAAGGCAATGAAATATAAAAATTGAGGACATTTCCTTCAAATTTCCCCCAGGTTTCCATTCATCCCGGACGAGCCCCCATTTGCTACGCCCCAACTAAAAGTGGCCCTATGGGGCTGACAACAATCCACAAAAGATTCACATAAAACATACTGAAACACACTTTAAACAATACAAAAAGAGATTTATTTAGGAAAACACCAGGAACAAAGTGCAACAACTAAAACACAAAACAAAATCCCAAATTGAGAGGCAGCAGGGCAGCAGTCCTCAACTCAAAAATGCCTCTACTGACTGCAGGCTGCTCTCAGCTTTTTAAGGCAGGTGAGCCTCATCAACAATTAGCAGCCTCACCTGGAAAGAGCAGAGGGGAGGGGGGAACAAAAAACATGGAGCCGTAACAACACCTTCATATTTAAATCATACATATTAAAAAAAACGAACAAGCTGCTCAGGAAGCAAAATAAAAAGGACAAAAAGATAAAAGAAGGTGCTGAAATTTTACCGTTTTTCATATCTTCAAAGAGCATGTGCTGAGATAGTTCTCACAAAGTTTGGTCTCAGTTTGGAAAAGAAATCTAACACAACATTTAAAGTGAAGGAATTAAAACACCATAAAAGTCTTCGATTTCAAACAGACAAATTACGGCGACGTATTTTCCCGTACGATCCGAAACTTTGCCCGTGTTAAGTTTCGCCATCCAACATTTTAGCCATATTTTTTTAGACAAAAAGCACAATGCCCTCGATCGTTAGCGTCGTAAAAACGCTGATTCTAACCAACTCAAACTTGACGTGAGTGTGAAGGTCTTCACCGTTTAGATAACCGTTAAAATAAAGTTAGGAACAGGCTCGCTGTTTCCTGCTGCTTCCGTGCTAAGCTGAGTGGTCTGAAATAAATGCGGTGTTGTTAATTATAGCTGGGCGGATAATTGCATTTTATAGGAGAATCGTTCACTTGCGGATAAAAGCACCAAAATTGGCACACATACTCTTTAGATGTTGCTCTTTTGAGAAAACCATCTGGCCAAATGAAGATTCAAGATGACCACCATTGAATATACGATAATATTGCATTTCACCATAAAATCCCATAAACTTGTCCTATTTGAATGATCTTGGTGTCAAATTATACATTTATCACTATGTAGAATTCACATTTGGACCCATGGACTTACTCACTGGCTTCCTTGTACCATATTTCAGTCCTGGAATCCTAATATTCTGCTAAGTGACAGTGGTGCTGCTAGGTACCGAGGTCCAAACGGAAGCTCAGAGGGGACAGACTTTCTCTGTCGCTGACCCTAAATTGTCGCTCCCCCTCCACATAAGAGTATCCACCTCACTGTCTGTTTTTAAAACTCGTCTTCAAACCCACTTTTATTCCTTGGCTTTTAACCCACCATGAGACTCGACTCTGTTTTAGTGTTTTATGGTTTGTTTTTAGTTATTGTTTTACTTATTGTTTTTATTGTTCTTAAATTTGTTTTTAGGAACAATGAAACAATGGAGCAATAACTTAAGTGTTATATGTGATTTTTTATCTTTGTTTCAGTGTTTTTTCATATGTGTACAGCACTTTGTTTTCAGCTATGGTTGTTTTTAAAATGCTCTATAAATAAATTTGAGTTGAGAGTTGAGTAAATATGAGGTTTACATTATGTCTGACTGGGGTAAAATGATTGGTAGTCTCTTAGTGTTGTTAGAGGTTTAGTGTGTGTGTGGGTGTGTGTCCTCACTGCACACACCTATATCAGTCCCTAAATCCTAATATTCAGCTAAATTTGATGTTCACGTTACGTCTAACTGGCCTAACATGCTGGTATCACATGGGATCAGTCTTTGTCTGGTCTCTACCCTTCCACCTGTTCGGCGTGGGTGACCCTGAGTACGATACTCCAGCCGACACAGCTCTAGGGGTCATGGAGACACAAACTGCCCACCATGATAAGGTGATGAGCGCTCTGAGACGTGTAACGCAGACAAGTCAAGCATGTTTTTTTTAACTCAGACACACACACACTGAACCTCTAACAACATATCTAACAACACAATATTAGGATTCCAGGACTGAAATATGGCACAAGGAAGCCAGTGAGTAAGTCCATGGGTCCAAATGTGGATTCTACATAGTGATAAATGTTTAATTTGACACCAAGATCATTCAAATAGGACAAGTTTATGGGATTTTATGGTGAAATGCAATATCATTGTATATTCAATGATGGAGAATTTTCATTTGGCCAGATGGTTTTCTCAAAAGAGCAACATCTAAGGAGTATGTGTGCCAATTTTGGTGCTTTTATCCGCAAGTGAACGATTATTACAGTTATCTGCCCGGCTATTAGTGAACTTTTCCTTTAAATCGAGTTGTTTTTCCTTCAACTTCACATCCTTCATCCCTCTTCCCTCCATGACTTCCTTCCTCTTTGCTTCCAGAACAGAAACAGACGCCGTCGCTGCCGCCGCCACGATCAGCTGACAGGTGCAGGGCGGGGCTTAAGGAGGAAGTGTTTGTTTGTTTGTTTGTTTGTTTGTTTGTGTTTTATCTGACAGTGACTCCCAGCTTCTCCAGAACGCGCGGCCCCTTCTCCTGATACTCGTCCCGCGTCATCCAGAAGTTGTCTTTGTCCTTCATGATGTCGGCCAGCACGGCGCCGCCCAGGAACACCATGTGTTTACGGCGAGGGGGGTCCTCTATCCTGATCTTGAATTTCTGGGGGGGGGGGCAGAGAGGAGAAAAGAAACTGTGAGGTCTTTAACATCAGCTCAGCAGAAACTTAGCGCTTGGGCTCCCTCTAGTGGTGAAACCAGTTACTGCAGCTTTTAAAATAAACCCTTTCAAAATAAAATACATTGCTTATTATCAAGATAATCTGAAAAAGGAACACATCAAACACGGTTACTAGAAAACTTTTCTTCTTCTCCTTTACTTTTCCTGTATTATTAAATTTCTGTTATTAAATTTCACATTAGACTCAACTGTAGTAACATAACAGCTTCGTTCTGATGAAGACATGACTTTATTTTGGTAACAGTATAAATTTATTTTGGTAACATTACAATTTAAATTTGGTAACATAAAGACTTCATTTTGGTAGGAAAATGATTTTATTTTGGGACCTCCATCATTTTATCTTGACCTAATTTTGGTAACAAAACCCTATTTTGATGACAAGATGATTTAATTTTGTAACATGATGACTCCATATCAGGAACATTATAACTCTATTTTGGTAAAATTACTCAATCTTGGTGACATAACGGCTTAATTTTGTTACATTCCAACACTTTTTGGTAATAATACAACTTTATTTTGGGACCTCAATCATTTTATCTTGGTAAGATTTGGACCAAATTTTGGTAACATAACAACATTATTGTGACATAATGGTTTAATATTGTAACATTTTGACTTCATATTGGTACATTTTCACTTTATTTTGGTAACATTACCCTATTTGGGTGGCATAACATTTTAATTTTGTTACATTGTGACTTAATATTAGTAACATTATGGCAAAATTGATCAATTTTGGTGACAAAACAGCTCGATTCTTGTAACATTACAACTTAATGCTTCATCTTGGTAGCGTTAAGACTTTTTTTCGCAACTTTTTTTGTAAAATTCCTCAATTTTGGTGAAGTAACAGCTTAGTATTGTAACAATATAACTCTATATTGATTACAGTTCAACTTCATATTTGGTTCAATTAGCCAATTTTGGTGACGTAACTGTTTAATTTAGTCACATGACTGGTAACATTACAACTTAATTTTGCCAATTACACTGAGTTTATATTTGTTGCTGCTGCTGTTTCCTCCTGTTTTTGTTTTTTTGGGACTCAAACTCACCGACAGCTTGTCCACGTCGCCCTTCAGCACGCGCTCCAGGTAAAGCTGCTTCAGCTCTCGCTCCAGGCGCGACGGCAGGCCGGGGTACATGGTGGATCCTCCGGAGAGCACGATGTGTTTGTAGAAGTCCGACCTGATGAGAGGAGCAGGAAAACGTCATGACTCATAGGGCTGAAAGATTTATCGATTTATCGATTTATCGTTTACTGATCGAAATCGCGATTTCAGATCATGTTTTCGCCAAAACTGCAATTTTTTTTGCTCCTGACTGACCCAGGATCTTTAGTGTCAGCCGTTTCACACACACACACGTTTTTATATGTAAAACTGTTGGGAAAAATTCCTTTTTTTCCTTGAGATTGTTGAATTTCATTTTCCTTATTGGGTCAATGACAAAAAGAGGGTCTAAAAACTTATTTTTTTAAAGTTCTTTGAAAATGGGTAAAAACATATTTCTGAGAGAAGAATTATGTTTTCTAACAGATTTCAGTAGTTGACCAACATTTCAAAGTTTTTAGGTTCATTATTTTTTAGTATTTTTAATTTGAGCACCCAAAAATGTCAGGTGGCGCAACCAAATATATGAAAATATATTTATATGTTCCTGTTATTTTTTCTGTGTGAAATTATTGGCAAGTATCTCTCAAGTGTCTGTAGTGACTCATACATTTTCATTTTGTGTGTTTCATTTCTTTTATTTGTAAAGAATGTTTTATTTAAAAAGGTTCAAGCATAAAATAATGCCACTGTATTTTTAATTTCCATTTACAATAACTGACATTCAATTTTTAGAGTTTAATTACTGTGGATACTTGTCAGGACGGTTGCACCACCTGACATTTTGGGGGTTTGAGGAACCAAAACACAAAAAAACATGTTATATTTTAATAGTTTAAAGATGTGTTCAAATAACACAGGTTTCATAGAATAAAGAAATACATGTGATGAAATACTCAATTCATGATGGAAGGAAATATTACACTCAGACACAAAAAAAGGGGACGTCATGTCATTGACCCTATTATCACTTATTTAATTTTGTTATTTTGAATGTTTTGTATTTTATTTATCTTTTTTAACATAAAACAGTTATTTTGCACTCAGTTGTTTTTAAAAGTTAAGAGTCAAAGATGC
This sequence comes from Thalassoma bifasciatum, assembly GCA_008086565.1. Classification (NCBI taxonomy): domain Eukaryota; kingdom Metazoa; phylum Chordata; class Actinopteri; order Labriformes; family Labridae; genus Thalassoma; species Thalassoma bifasciatum. The sequence goes on along the minus strand of RPOG01003536.1, from coordinate 17,377 downwards.
TCTTGTTGTTCTTCAGTTGTTAAAACTAAAAATATGATTAAAAAGTCCAGTTTAAAAATAACGAGAGTCGTATTTAAAGTTCAGACTCAGTGGAAGTGTTTGACGAAGGGTTTTAAGAAAAGTCAAAATTTGGCTATTTATATCAAAATCTTCTTTTTCTTTCAAAATTTTGCCTTTTATCTATTAATATTGTCTTAATTTCTTAAAGTTTCCACTTAAATCTTAGAATTTTGACTTTTTAAATCAAAATTTCTGCTTTTTTTATCTCAAATGTTGCTTTTGTTTCAAAATTTTGATGCTTAATCTAAAAAATTTGACTTTTTATCTTAGACATTTGCCTTTATCTTAAATTTTGACCCTTAATGTGAAAGTTTAGACTTTTTTCACATAATGTTGGATTGATTACATAAAATTTGAATTTTTTTTTTGTTATCTCAAAATATTGACTTTTTGTCTCAGAGTTTTGTCTTCAATTTTCAAAATTTGACCTTTTATCTTAAAGTTTAAAATAATTCTTACCTCATTTTTCATTTTCATTCTTGCATTACAGTGAAAACTTTTGATGTTTCAATGGTTTGATGTAATTCTCTGCCAAGTTTGTAAATGTTACATTGGGAAAACTTCACTAAAGCTTGATTTAAATAAAATTGTGAATTGAATTGAAATCGCAAGTAGATCTTTTTCTAAAATCGTTCAAGTTATTCTGCAGTGATCTGTTCAAACCTGAGAGTCTATCAATAAAATGAAGAGCCAGGTTACGTTTGCTCTGCTTGGTGAGGTTGGAGTTGGTAGATGAGACCTGGTAGGACACAACCAGGATTCACTAACGTTACTGACATGTATCAGAGCACCGAGCTGTGAGCAGCTAAGCTACTTAAATATTGACCTTTATATCTAACAGTTAAAAATAATTCTAACCTTCATTTTTATTCTTGTATTTCAGTAAAAACTTTTGATGTTTTGATGGTTTGATGTAATTCTCTGCCGGACATTGGGAAAACTTCACTAAAGCTTGATTTAAATAAAATTGTATATATAATTGAGATCGCAATATCTGCCAGAAAAATCGCAATTAGATCTTTTTCTAAAATCGTGACTCATCAGCAGGTTGGCGACTCTCACCTGGTGTCGATGTCCGCCGCCTGGATGGTGTTGAAGAGCAGCTCGGCCACGCCCACGCCCTCCACGTTGATGAGGTGCGGCTGGAACAGAGCCTCGGGGGCTTCGAAGCGCTCGCCGCCGACCTTAATGACGCGTCCGTCCGGGAGCTGTGGACGCAAACTTTAACGTTAAAACACCTGAAACACTTTTTTTATTTTTTATTTTTTTTCAGGAAGTTCTCTTTAATTTTCTGTTTCTAATACTTCTCTATACACAACACTAAAAACATCAAAGCAGAGCGAAGACTTATTTTGAAAACTACGTTGAGTGGTTTCCTGTCATTTGGTATGCTTGACTTTTTTTTTTGTTTTGTTTTTTTCAAAACATTATTTACAAACAGAACTTACAATACTTCACAAATTCATCAAAAAAACATTGTATGCTCGAGGTGGTATACATCTCATAGTGTAGAGCAATTATAAAGAGGCATAGAAATACAAAATAGTTCATAAAGTTCAAAGATTTGCAAAGAAAATTTCATATAAAAATAATGTGTTTCAAAGGAAATCAACACCTGAAACACTTTCCCAGGAGTCACAGGTAAATCCTGACTCACCGCGTACGACTCCACCAACACCGTCGTCTCCAGCGCCAGTTTCTGCTCCTGCTCGATGTTGTAGCCCACGTAGCAGAGCTTCTCCTTCATCATCCGCACCGTCTCGAAGTCGGCCGAGTGGTTGAAGGCGTAACCGCGCAACAGCAACAGCTGACGCACGCACAATCAGAGGAAATGTGTCATTTTTGGAAAGTGAAAGTGAAAGTAGATGATGTCTTTGTTCAGGTTTTTCCTGGAAACAACGTGATGAGGTAACGTTTTTATCGCTGTTGTTTGAAACGTAACAACAAACAAACTTCGTGAGTTTGTAGTCGGCTACATTTAGCTGAGCTCCTCACAGCTCGGTGCTCTGATACATGTCAGTAACGTTAGTGAATCCTGGTTGTGTCCTACCAGTGCTCATCTACCAACTCCAACCTCACCAAGCAGAGCAAACGTAACCTGGCTCTTCATTTTATTGATAGACTCTCAGGTTTGAACAGATCACTGCAGAATAACTTGAACGATTTTAGAAAAAGATCTACTTGCGATTTCAATTCAATTCACAATTCTATTTAAATCAAGCTTTAGTGAAGTTTTCCCGATGTAACATTTACAAACTTGGTAGAGAATTACATCAAACCATCGAAACATCAAAAGTTTTCACTGTAATGCAAGGATGAAAATGAAAAATGAAGGTAAGAATTATTTTAAACTTTAAGAAAAAAGGTCAAATTTTGAAAAATGAAGACAAAATTCTGCGACAAAAAGTCAATATTTTGAGATGAAAAAAATCCAAATTTTATGGAATCAATCCAACATTACGTGAAAAAAGTCTGAACTTTCACATTAAGGGTCAAAATTTTAAGATAAATGCAAATGTCTTAAATAAAAAGTCAATATTTTTTAGATTAAGCATCAAAATTTTGAATTAAAGGCAATTTTTGAGATAAAAAGCAGAAATTTTGTTATGATAAAGTCAAAATTCTAAGATTTAAGTGGAAACTATAAGAAATAAAGCCAATATTTATAGATAAAAGGCAAAATTTTGAAAAAAAAGAAGATTTTGAGATAAATAGCCAAATTTTGACTTTTCTTAAAACCCTTAATCAAACACTTCCACTGAGTCTGAACTTTAAATACAACTCTCACTATTTTTAAACTGGACTTTTTAATCATATTTTTAGTTTTAACAACTGAAGAACAAAAAAAAAAAACACCTTTGACTCTTAACTTTTAAAAACAGTTGAGTGCAAAATAACTGTTTTATGTTAAAAAAGATCAATAAAATACAAAACAATATAAAAAAAATTGAAATAAGTGATAATAAGAAAAACAAAATTCAACAATCCCAATCCCTGTTTAAGCTTTTAGCTCCTGTTTTAGCCTAAAGTTTGCGTTTCAGTCCTAAGCTACCATTTTAGCCATTGACAGATATTTTAGCCTATTTTAGCTTTTGTTTTAGCCTAAAGCCACTGCTTTAGCTTTAAGCCCTAAGCCTGCGTTTTATCCTGTATCTCATATTTTAGTGTTTAGTTTACATGTTAGCCTTTAGTTCCTGTTTTAGCTTTTAGCTCCAGTTTTAGCCTTTAGCTCCTGTTTTAGCCTTTAGCTCCTGTTTTAGCCTTTAGCTCCAGTTTTAGCCTTTAGCTCCTGTTTTAGCTTTTAGCTCCTGTTTTAGCTTTTAGCTCCTGTTTTAGCCATTAGCTCCAGTTTTAGCTTTTAGCTCCAGTTTTAGCATTTAGCTTCTGTTTTAGCCTTTAGCTCCAATTTTAGCTTTTAGCTCCAGTTTTAGCCTTTAGCTCCTGTTTAAGCCTTTAGCTCCTGTTTTAGCTTTTAGCTCCAGTTTTAGCCTTTAGCTCCTGTTTTAGCCTTTAGATCCTGTTTTAGCCTTTAGCTCCAGTTTTAGCCTTTAGCTCCTGTTTTAGCTTTAAGCTCCTGTTTAAGCTTTTAGCTCCTGTTTTATCCTTTAGCTCCTGTTTTAGCCATTAGCTCCTGTTTTAGCCTTAAGTTTGCGTTTCAGTCCTAAGCTACTATTTTAGCCATTGACACATATTTTAGCCTATTTTAACCTCCTGTTTAAGCCTTCAGCTCATGTTTAGCCTATAGCCGCTGCTTTAGCTTTAAGCCCTAAGCCTGCGTTTTATCCTGTATCNTTTTAGCTTTTAGCTCCAGTTTTAGCCTTTAGCTCCTGTTTTAGCCTTTAGATCCTGTTTTAGCCTTTAGCTCCAGTTTTAGCCTTTAGCTCCTGTTTTAGCTTTAAGCTCCTGTTTAAGCTTTTAGCTCCTGTTTTATCCTTTAGCTCCTGTTTTAGCCATTAGCTCCTGTTTTAGCCTTAAGTTTGCGTTTCAGTCCTAAGCTACTATTTTAGCCATTGACACATATTTTAGCCTATTTTAACCTCCTGTTTAAGCCTTCAGCTCATGTTTAGCCTATAGCCGCTGCTTTAGCTTTAAGCCCTAAGCCTGCGTTTTATCCTGTATCTCATATTTGAGTGTTTAGTTTACGTTTAAGCCTTTAGTTCCTGTTTTAGCTTTTAGCTCCAGTTTTAGCTTTTAGCTTCTGTTTTAGCCTTTAGCTCATGTTTTAGCCTTTAGCTCCTGATTTAGCCTTTAGCTCCTGTTTTAGCCTTTAGCTCCAGTTTTAGCCTTTAGCTCCTGTTTAGCCTTTAGCTCCTGTTTTAGCCTTTAGCTCCTGTTTTAGCCTTTAGCACCTGTTTTAGCCTTTAGCTCCTGTTTTAGCCGATAGTTTGTGTTTGGCATTTTTCTAGAGATCAGACTTTTTTCTAGATCACGTAGAAACTCCTCACAGAAACTTTAAAAAACGAGAATAAAACGAAGAAACCTTGATGAGGTATCGTGTGATGTCACGTCCTGCGATGTCCAGACGTCGCGTCAGGTGAGGAAGAGAAAAACCTTCGTACACGGGACAAATGTGTGTGACGCCGTCCCCGGAGTCCACCACCACGCCGGTCAGAAGGCCTGATGGGAAACAGAGTTATGATGCTGCCTGCTCGCTTTAGATTCGTGATTGGTTGGCGTTTTTCTGACCTTGAGCGTAGAGCGTGAGGACGGCCTGGATGGCGATGTAGACGCCGTTGAACCTGTAGGTCTCGAACATCACCTCGATGATCTTCTCCCGGTTCTTGGTGGGGTTCATGGGGGGCTCGGTCAGCAGGATCTTACAGTCCTGGGGGTGGATGTGCAGCTTCTCGGGGCCGAAGGTGTAGTCCCACAGGTGCTTCATGTCGTCCCAGTTCCTGACGATGCCGTTCTCCATGGGGTAGTTCACCTCCAGCATAGAGCGCAGCTCGCTGGCCTCATCGCCCACCATCAGGTCCTGACAGGGGGCAAAGGTCAAGAGTTCAGAAGAATAACAGGCCGTTTTAAACTCGCCCACTACACATAGTCTGTATAATGAGTGGACGTAACGACGTTCGGCTCAAACTGAAGCCTCCAGCAGATGCCCCGCCCCCTGGTGTCTGGCTGCAGTATAGGTCATAAGCCCCGCCCCCTGGTGTCTGGCTGCAGTATAGGTCATAAGCCCCGCCCCCTGGTGTCTGGCTGCAGTACAGGTCATAAGCCCCGCCCCCCCATGTATTCCAGATATGAGCCTGGAAAACTTTAAAAAATTACGATACCTCGTAGAAACGTTTCTCTCATCTTTACTCTAAGGTAGTATGATGATGTCATCTGGCTGCATGGTGTTCAGGTGTTTTTTTTCTGAGAAGTTAGTTTCTCATTAGTTATTGGACGTTAAAAACCTCGATATAAGTTTTGTTTTACGATAGTTGACAGCTGCCGTTCGTGAGTAGTTTTTATCGGGGATATAAGAAACTTCAGGAAAGAGCCAAAAGGAGACTAAACCTTCTGAAGAAGGAGAAATAAATATTTTTATTTCTCTTTTTTACTTGGCTCCACCAGAAATTCTCTACTGCACAGACTCTGGCTGCACAATGGCGGCTAGAGAAACGGGGTTTTTGGCTTCAAAAACGTAGAACGTAGCCAAGTAGAGTAGAGCTGGAATTGTATAGTGGAAAAGTGCCATTAGATTAAAAACAGAAAAACACACCTTGATTTCAATGTTTCCCACTTTGGCCGTGGAGCGAATGATCGGCCGGCCGACCAGCGCTGGAAAAATGTGGTCGGGGAAGTTTGATCCTGCATAGCCACACTTCACAAACTGAGGAGGAAAAGTGAGAAAACCAGCTTAAAAAATGGAAAACAACATAATAAATACTGGTCAATAAAGTTTGCAGAACTGTCAAACCAACTGTCTCAAATATTCAAATATTCAACGTTCAATAATATGAAAAGAAAGTGAAAGTGAAAAAAAAGTTTCTGTTGTTCCAAAAATAAAATTTTGAGACAATGAAGTAGAAATTATGAGATAAAAAGTTGGAAATATGAGATGAAAGAGTGAGAATTTTGAAAAAATGGAGCCATACTTCTGAGAAAAAGAGGTACATTTTGAGAAAAAAAAGTTAAAATAAGGAGGTAAAACGTTAAATTTTTGAAGAGAAAAAGGAAAAAAAATTGAGTTAAGTCAGAATTATGAGGGAAAAAATGCTAAATTTTTAGATAAAAAGTCCTAATTATCCGATAATAAGTCAAAATTTTGAGATAGTTCAAATTAGGAGATAAAAAAATCAAAAAATTATGACATAGAAGTCAAGCTTATGAAATAAAAACTGAAAATTATGAGACTAAAAGTTTTAAATTTTGAGGCAATGAAGTCAAAGTTGTGAAAAAGGATGCTTAATTTTGTAATAAGTAGTCAAAATTATGAAATAAAAAGCCAAATTCATTAGTAAAAACGTTGAAAATATGAGGTAAGTCAGATATCTGAGAAAAAGTGAAAATTCTGAAAGAATCAAGTAAAAACTATTAGAAAAAAATGCTGTTTTGAGATAAGAAGTTAAAGTTTTGAGATAATGAGGTCAAAATTCAACTTGTTAAATGATAAATCCTTATTTAGACTGAAAAAAATCCTAATAATATTCCAGAGGATATGGAAAAACAAAGCTTGTGACTTAATTTTCTCATGTGGATGCAGTTTACAGTCGTTTTATTTGATGAGTTTTCACATTAACACTGAAAAATGTGAAGTTGTATCAGATAAATTTCCTTCAGTTTCTCGTTTTAAAAAACCTGAAACAAGTTTCCATATATGGAAGAAAGACTCACGGTCACATTGATCTGTTTTAAACTGGCTCAAATAAGAAACTTTGACTTTTTAACTAATAATTTTGACTTTTTACCTCAAATTTTGATATGTAATCTCAAATTTTTGACCTTTTATCTGGATTTTTTCCCCACATGAATACAAATTTTCATCTCACAATTCTGATATTTTATCTAAAAATTTCAGATTTTTATTTCAAATTCTGACTTTATCTAAAAAAAATTGTCCTATCTCAAATTTTTTACTTTTTCAATTGAAACTTTGACTTTTTCCCCAAATCATTTCCTCTTTTTATCTCAAAATTCTGATATTTGAACTAGAAAATTTGACTTTTTACCTCAAATTTTGATATGTAATCTCAAATTTTTGACTTCTTAATCTGAAAATCTAGGTTTTTTTTGCTCATGAATTCAAATGTTCATCTCACAATTCTGATATCTTGTCTCAAAATTTCAGCTTTTTATTTTAAATTCTGACTTTATCTAAAAAAAAAATGGTCCTATCTCAAATTTTCAACTTTCTCAATTGAAATTTTGACTTTTTTCCCCAATGATTTCACCTTTTATCTCAAAATTCTGATATTTTATCTCAAAATTTCAGCTTTTTATTTAAAATTCTGACTTTATCTAAAAAAAATTGTCCTATCTCAAATTTTCAACTTTTTCAATTGAAACTTTGACTTTTTTCCCTAATGATTTCCTCTTTTTATCTAAAAATTCTGATATTTTATCCAGAAAATTTGACTTTTTAACTAATAATTTTGACTTTTTACCTCAAATTTTGATATGTCATCTCAAATTTTTGACTTCTTAATCTGGAAATCTAGGTTTTTTTGCTCATGAATTCAAATTTTCATCTCACAATTCTGATATTTTATCTCAAAATTTCAGCTTTTTGTTTCAACTTCTGACTTTATCTAAAAAAAAATGGTCCTATCACAAATGTTTAACTTTCTCAATTGAAGTTTTGACTTTTTTCCCTATTGATTTCAACTTTTTATCTCAAGAATCTGATATTTTATGTCAAATTTTGACCTTTTCAGTAATAAGTTTGACTTTTGTCTCAAAATTTAGACCTAATAGGGACAAAAAAAAATAAAAAAATAAATAAAGCCATTTTTTTTTTTTTTTTTTAAACTGGCGGAAATGGGCTTCTTTAGATGAAGGTTTGGAACCAGCAAGAATTTAAGACTACTTTCATCCTTGGATATAAATAAACAGCTGAAATAGATGAGTTGTGAGTAAGGAAATGTGAACGCGCATGCGCAGAAGTGAGTTTACCTGAGCTGAAATGTTAAAAATGTCTGAAACAGTTTTTTTGTTTTTATTCACAGAGAAGATAAATTATTGCAGCTGTGAGTGTTTTAAAGATTTGGTTTCCTTCACAGCTGATGAATGAGCTGACACACACACATTCCTAACCCCCCCCCTCCACCCTCCACCCCCCCACCCAGACAGGAAATCACTGTTAGCATGTTAGCTTTCTAACTGCACCACCGGAAGCGGCTCGGAGTAAAATGAAAGAGTTTTTCTCAAACTTACCCCTGTTCCGTTATCACAAACCACCACTTTTCTGCCCTGACTGTCCATGTCCGAGCCCCGGGTCCCGCAGAAATACCTCCCCCTGTTTGCGCTCCAGCTAGCGTCAAGCTAACACAGCGCACCGGAAGAAGAGAGACAGCACAGCAGGAGGCGCTCCTTCAAAATAAAACACTAGTCTGTGTTGATGGAAGCCTGGAAGATTAAGATAATCATAATAGGATAAACCTTATTGAAATAATATAAAACCTCTGTCTTAAGTAGAAAACATCAGAATTTTTTTATTTTTTTTACCTAGGTTAGTGTAGGGTGACCATACGTCCTCTTTTGCCCGGACATGTCCGGTCGGGGTTTATAAAATCCTTCAAATGTCCGGGTTTTTGATCTTGCCTGAGCTTGAGCGCGTCACAGACCAGTGTATTTATCATTCACGTTGAGTGGTTCCTTTAGAAACACGCTCTGAGAGATGGAGTTTGAGCCGAACCCCGGAACATGTATTCATTCATTCACAAATCAGTACAGAGACTCCACTCTCACTCACTCACTCAGGCTGACAGGCAGGTAAACACACTGCCAGAGAACACTCCAACAGAAAGAAAATGCCGAAACGCAAATGTCATTTCACTGATGAAAAGTGAAAAAAGTTCCCCTGTTTTCGTCCGGGTCGTGACAAATGGGAGGCAGAATGTACAGTCTGCAAAACTGGAACTTATGTCTCTGTGGCTAATGATAGTCCAAACGATCTGTAAGCCCATATCACCACAACAGAACATTGAAGAATAGGCTACCTCTCTTTTTTCTTTTTGTTCAATATTTTGAGGCATTATTTCTATTTTTACGTAATTGATAATTGGGAGGTTATCTTGAAGAATGGTTCTCTACCTCACTTTCCCAATCCAGGTAAAGTGTTCTTTCTGGGGAATTAAGAATATTTGTTTAACTAAGTTAGAAGCACAGAAAGCCCCCTGACCCATGCAAAACCCCTAAAAATGTGTGTGTGTGTGTGTGGGGGGGGGGAAGTCCTCTTTTCAAAGAAACAGAATATGGTCACCCTAAAGTTACGGATCTCCGTAACTCTGCCACCCTCCCCATCTTCAAATCAAAACTCAAAACTCATCTGTTTCATAATACCTACTGTTTTTAACTGCTGTTTTAATATTGTCCCTTATTCTATTGCTTTTATGTTGTTGTTTTTAACTTTATTTTGTTTTTATGTGATTTTCTTTTACCCTTTGTAAGGCGACCTTGGGTGTCGTGAAAGGCGCCGTGAAATAAAATGAATTATTATTATTATAATTCTCATTTCTATGATTGGGCTTGCTCCGGGACCAGGGTAACCTAATTTCGTCCCACCCATGTTTTACATGGGTTGAATGACAAATAAAACTCCTTGAATCCTTGAATTTTATTACAATAAATATTTTTAATATTATCATAATTATTTAGATAATTTATGATAACTTTTATTACTATCATAAGTGGTAGTTGTAGTGCTATAAGTATTATTACTATTATTATTTTTTATATGATATATTTTCTCTTTTGGAGTTTTTAGAATATGGTCACCCTAGTTCAGTGATTCCCAACCTGTGGTCCGTGGCCCCCTGGTGGGCCGTGAAGGTATTGCAAGTGGGCCGCCAAATCATTTCCTAAAACTTAGGTAATAAAAAGTGCTCAGGTATTCATTTAAAAAAAATGTTGCCTGAGAAGGCATGTTAGTGGCCAATAGGTATCATGACCTTAAAACTTAACGCAAGGACCCATTATATGATAAAAAATATGTAATAAAACCCAAAACGTAACAACCTGTCATAAATGTAACAAACGTGCCGAGCCCGAAGTGCAACAAAAAGAATGTATTAAAAGCCCAAATGTAATAACAGACCCAAACTGTAACAAAATGTCACGATTTTGGCAGAAAGTTATTTCGTTTTGGTCTCAGAATCTGTTACATTATCGACCAGTTATTACATTTTGGGTCTTAATACATTTTGCGTTGTTTTAACAAATGGGATTCGGATAACTACTTAACATAATATATAACTACTAATAACTTAACTAACTACTAATAACTGCTCCGAAGACTGAAAACATTCAACGTCGAAAGGAAGATCCTCATCATGGTTTACCGCTCATTGATAGAATCCATTCTCACCTTCAACATCACATCCTGGTACAACCTTCTCTCCAGTAAACAAAAAACAAAACTTTCACGAATCACAGCTCAAGCCAGCAAGATAACCGGTTCAGCCCAAACTCCACTATCCCATCTGTATGAACGCTCTGTGATCAGGAAAGCCACCCTGATCACAGAGGACCGGTCCCATCCCCTCCATCAGTCCTTCAGTCTCCTCCCATCAGGCAGGAGATACAAGGTCCCACTGGCCAGGAAAACAGTATATAAAAAATCATTCATCCCAACGGCAATCACAGCCCTCAACAGCAAAAGTACCATAACCCAGTAGTTTTAGTAGTATTTTTTTTTTTTTTTTTTTTTTTTTTCTCAGTGGCCCTAATCCTCTTCCGTAACTCATGGTTTACTTATGATGAAATTAAACATTAGAAAAAAATCCATCAGCTCCACTTCCTGAAATCCAGAGTAGTATACTACTTAACAGGTCCAACAAAACAGTCATACTACATACTACATGTGGAAGTAGTAGGTAGTATGTAGTAGGCGGTTTGGAAAACAGCCGTTGTTTTCTTTCAAATGCAGCGTAAACGCCCATTCCTTAATGACTACATTTCCCATGATTCCTGCGCGCTGGTATTTCCGGGTAGGTCTCGCTGACAGCCATATTTGATTCGATTATGCTGTTCTGGTTTCCAGTTTGACCAGTTTCTTGACAAATAAACGGAGTCTTTTCGCCACTACGAGGCCACAATCAGCTCCATCTGCGACAGAATCCAGCTCCATTCACTGTAACGACGCTTCACCGCCGGTAGTCAACGATGAATCCCGAATAGTAAGTGACCGAGGAGCCGTTAGTGACAGGTCCGGGTGAGCTGTCAGCGTTAGCCGGGAGCTAACGGAGCTAACGCGGCTAACGGCAGCTGCTTTGTCTCCAGTTAACCAGTGACAGCGATCATCCTCAACACCAAACTCAGCTTTTTCAGGATCATATCACTCATTTAACGCCGATTACTTCGACGAATTGTTTATACTCCGTCTGCGGTGTTTGTTAGTGCGCGTGGAGGAACTTAACCGTAAGTAGCATTAAGTGGCTAACGGCTAGCAGGCTAACCGGATAGCTACGTAGCGTTACCTGACACTGAGGAGGTTTGTGTTATTATTCAGAAAAGTGTTCAGTTACTGCAGGAGAAGGAGAGATAGTTTCCGTAAACAACAGGTTAAGAAACTGGCTGAGTTCCTCTCTGTAGCGACAACTAAGACACAATATATCCACTAAAATCACTTAACACCATTTGTCTCTCTGTTTCCGGTCCGTACGTTAAAAATTTCTACTTAAGATTCATTTCAGACACATCTGTGATTAAAGAACAACAACATTTTTCCAGTAGCACACTCAAAGTGGTGGCCAGGGGGTGGCTTTACCCCCTAATGAAATCTCATAGGCTGTTAGAGCTGCCACCCAGAAATCCTGCACTGTGATTGGCTGTTTACCTTTAAATGGGCGGGGCTTGTGTTTCGGAAATAATAATATTACATTTTATTTATAAAGCGCTTTTCAAAACACCTCAAAGACGCTGTACAGAAGATAAAAACATCAAATATAACAACACAAAGTAAAAATTACAGTTTTAGAGCAGATAAAAGCTGGTGGCTGTATCACACTGACAAAACAACCTGGACAAATCAGCATATGATGAGACCTAAAGACAAAATCCTTCACCTCGACTACAAAAAAAAAAAAGGTTACAAATTAAAATAGTATTTATTTAGGTACTCTTGTAAAGTCAGTAATTAAGTGGTGTAGTTAGTCACCTCTTCAATGTCCTCGTTTAAAAGTAGATAAGTTAAATTAGATGTTAATGAGATACAAAGGAAAATAAATAAATGAAATTAAGCATGTGAAGGAAGTTGTACATTTTTTTCGAGAATTTTTATGGTTTTTTCATTATTTTTAGGGGTTCACGGAATATTTTTAATTTATTTAGAAAAACAACAAATTCAGGGAGAGATTAGAGTCCTGATTTCATCAAATTTGCAAAGGTATAGAAGTTTATTACAGCAAAATCACCAAATTTGATTTTTTATCTTGCACCAAAAGTTATCGTATATTGAAAATAAATCTGAAACCAACTGACTTTTTATTTTTCCAGCTGGTGTAAAAACTGCGTCCTCATTACCCACGTAGGCTGTTAGTGTAAAATAAAAAGTGATAAATGATTTAGGGGCTTTTATGAATTTGGTAAAAGTAAACAGCTCTTTCATGATGAAGTGAGCAGATTTACCGCTGTTTCTTTCCTGTCACTTCACTTTTATCTCTGGGACCGTTTCACATTTTTGTTGTTGTGTTGTAGTTGAGCTGATTTATTCCAGTAGGTGTCAGTAATTCACCTCAACCTGAGCGCCCCCAAACTGACAAACGCCATTAGCGCCGTGCATTGTGGGAAACAGTACGCCAGGTAGACTGGTCCGTTACAGACTGAGAAATTTTCCCGGATCAGTAGAAACATCCGGGAACTTGTAGTTTACTACAGATCTACCAAGTTTTCACAAACTGATACTACAAACTGAATTTCAGCAGAAGTAGGAGGAGGTTTGGAAAACAGCCATTGAATACATTTAAAAGCAATTTTGAAGAGGTGGGTTTTGAAAGTGGATATATTTTGGCAGGTTCGGAGGTGAGGTGGTAAAGCGTTCCAGAGAAAGCTCTGTCCCCCCAGGATCGGTGCTTGGTACACCTAAAAAAAAAAAGTGATGCTGCAAAAATACCTCAAAGTAGTTTCATCACCCAAACATATGAGTGATTCTATAATTAAGGGAACATTTCACATCCATGGGACAAACTCATCAGTTTTTCAAAATATTGCTTTCAAGTAATGACCAATTTTACATTGTCTCATTTTGTTGATATTTCAGTTTCTTTTAATAATTAATTTAGCAGAAAATGCAAATTGTGTATTTGAATTTGCAGTTTTGATGCTGTCCGATTACATAAATGTCAAGTTTGCCCTTCAAAATTAATACTAGAATACCTGTTTTTTTAATTATTTTATGCATTATTTGATCAAAGTAGTCATTAAAATAAGACAAAGCTGTTTAACAAACTATTCAAATATTTAATATCCAAAAAATTATTCACTTTGTTTGTGTCCGAGAAATCAGTGTCAACTGTGTTACTCGAATGAAAAAACCCATAAGTCAGTAACAGTTTGTTTTTAAAGTCACATGACTCAAACCATATGAGTAGGGTTGTCAGGAAAATATTCGATACTCGATACCATTTTCGATACTACGGCATAAAAAATGACAAATAATTAAAAAGGCATAAAATACATTTTATTAACATGAAAAACAGAACCGCACATAAATAATCAATTCAATAAAATAATAAAACAATCAGAAGTTTAAAAAACAAGGCAATCACGTTTTCACCAGTTGCATTAATAAGAAATTAATATTTATAAATACAAGTTATAACACAATTTCACACTTTTCTACTGATGTATTACTCTTAACTTGCAATTGTTTACAAAATCTAAATTTAGCACCAGAAAAAAAAAAACTTCAAAGAACAAAAATTGCCACAATTACAACATTTTTGGTTGTCTGAGGTAAAAACACACAAAAGAAACGATTAGATTAATAATTTGAGGTCTTAAACTGATCATCACAGATCTTCTCTGCCACTGATCTGTTTATTTTTTAAGCTTCAGGAAACTTGGGATCATAGTTTCACTGTTTTTCAAACAGTAGTGGTAGAGTTGGCTGTTATTTCTTAGTCCAGCTGTTCCCAACCTGTGGGCCGCGGCCCGCCGGCGGGCCGTGAAAATATCGCGAATGGGCCGCCAAATTCCGCCAAAAAAGTCTGGTGCAAGTGAAGTGTAAATACAAGATACAAATAAACAGAATAATGTAATGAATGTTAAAACTCAGCCATGTTTAAAGGAAATTAACAATGTTCAGATATTTATATGTAAAAAATAGTCCTTTAAGAAGACGTGTTACAGCCAAATAGGTAACATGACCTGAAACTTAACAATGAATTGTAACAAGTTGTTACATTTTGGGGAAAAGTTATTATGTTTTGGGCTCAGCATTTGTTATATTATTGAAAAGTTATAAGATTTTAGGTTTATTACATGTTTTTTAATCACATTTTGGGTTGCTGAGAGATTGAAAAAGCCGAAGTTATGAGTCAAAAAGTTGAGGTTTTAAGATAACAGTCTGTAATTTGGGATTACTTAGTCAAAATTTTGAGGAAAAAAATGTCAAAGAGGGCTGCTATACAGTAGGTGAAATTTGACTTCAGTTTCATAACACCAGCTTTTGATCTTTAAAATTTGATGTTTCTACTCAGAGTTTTGATGCTTTATCTCTATATATTAACTTTTAACCTCAGATTTTGACTACTTAATCTCATAATTCTGACCTTTTCGCAGAGTTTTGACTGTTTGCCTCAAAATTTACACTTTTCATCCTAGAATTTTGATGTTTTTCATAATAATTATAATAATTTATTGATCATTTTGACTTTTATTGTCTCCATTTTTTTTAATAAAGGAAGAAATTTTAGACCAAAGTTGGTTTACATTAGGTCAAATTTGACTTAAATTTCTTTACTTCCACCTTTTCACTCAAAATTTTTACTGTTTTAAGTTCGAATGATTAACTTTGAACTTTAAAATTTCAAATTTTTATCTTATAATTTTTTTTTTTTCATAATTTTGACCATTATTATCAAAAAAAAAGACTTTTATTGAATAATTTTGATTACCCTTTTATCTTAGAGTTTTAACTTTTTATCTCACACCTCTGTTTTATGAAACAGGTTCATACAAAGTAGTGACATCAAAATATGATTATTTTTCTGTAATTGTTTATTGCAGTATTAATGCATCGCTGTCACAAAATCCCTTTTTCATTAGTTTTGCTTTTTTGGTTGAGCAGTGTCAAGTTCAGGGTTGTCGAGCATGAAACATCTGCTGCAGAAAAATGTACACAAATATTTCATTCTGCATCTAATTTGTAATTAATTGCTCAGCCCTAATAAGAACCATCTCTCCTCTCTTTTTTTCAGTGACTATTTATTCAAACTGCTCCTGATCGGTGACTCTGGCGTCGGAAAGTCTTGTCTCCTTCTCCGGTTTGCAGTAAGTCTCTGTTTTTTCCAGCTTTTCTTACATAACAGGCTGTTTTTTTTTCTTCCTCTGTGATGGTTTACGACCCTGCAGGTGTGGTATCTGATGGCCCTTTTCCACTGACTCGTCTCAGCTCTACTCTACTCTCCTCTACTCGGTTTGTGTTGCTCTACCCTGGTTCTAAGAGAGTAAAGCTGATACTAAAAGGTGACGTGGACGGACTGCCGGTCACTCATTGGTCAGAGAATGTCGTCTCTGCAGCTTCTGACTCTGAACAAATCACTTACAAGAGGCAAAGGAATAAGTCAGCGACGGGTTTTTAATGACATTTAAACCTGACGGCACAGAACCAGACTGAATGAAGACAAAATACAGCCCTAAAATGCTCCTTCATGATTCCTAAAGAAGTTAAAAGTCCTTTTTAAAGCAAATCAAAGTTGGTCGGTGCAGGAGCGATCTGTCTGCCACGAGAGTCTTTAAGCACCAATCAGTCCATTAATCCACAGGGAACCAAAAAGGAAAACCAGTTCAAAGAAGAATGATTGATCAACAAAAAATCTCTGCTATACCAGGCCCAAAAATCAAAAATTAAAGTGATCTCACTGGATCCAGGGAAGAGTTGATGTCAGGAAGCAGCTCCTTCGTTTTCCTCCGCGTGCAGCAGCACCAGGCTGTTGTTTACCTCCGTTGTCATGACGACCCACATTGAGCCTCTGTATTACTTTAATGAAATCTTTTGAAAGCTTTTTTTTTTCCTTTAAAGACCACGGTGCGTGTATACAATCATGTTTTACTACAAACACACCGCAATATCTACTTGTACGTGCGTGAAGACGCGTCGTGAAATCGCGTCGACACAATATTCTAGGTGCGGGTGGCACTCAGACATCAGCCCGATCTCCTTTTCTATTGCAAACCCAGTAGAGACGAGTAGAGTAGAGCTGGAATTGTAAAGTGGAAAAGCGCCATAAGTCTCATTCTCACCTGTTCTTACCTGTGTGGTTTTATCCCAGGATGACACGTACACAGAGAGCTACATCAGCACCATCGGCGTGGACTTCAAGATCAGGACCATCGAGCTGGACGGGAAGACCATAAAACTGCAGATTGTAAGGAGACGTTTCAGGACGGGGATAAGAAGAGATAAGAGGAACGATCATGTGGAGTAACAAGCTCTTCTTTTTCTTCTTCTTCTTCTTCTTCTGTGGTTTTTTTCTCTCCTCAGTGGGACACAGCCGGTCAGGAACGGTTTCGCACCATCACCTCCAGTTACTACAGAGGAGCTCACGGCATCATCGTAGTTTATGACGTGACGGATCAGGTCAGTCACTACAACTTTTTTACCATTCCTCCAAGTAAAAAACATGTTTTTTTTTTATGTATTTCAGCAACAAGATGATTCAAAACTCTTTACACGAAACTTCCAAAGCATTACCACTTAAGATGAAAACCCAAAATGGTTGAAAAACAGAAGCTTCGACGTTTTCATGTCAGCTTGAAGTCTTTGTGCTCGTTGTGGATGAGGGTCTTTATTTTCTCAGATGGTAAAACTGACCATTCTTCTTGGCAAAAAGCCTCCAGTTCCTGTAAATTCTTGCTCTGTCTTGCATGAACTGCAGGTTTGAGATCTCCCCAGAGTGGCTCAATGATATTGAGGTCAGGAGACTGAGATGGCCACTCCAGAACCTTC